>KZ874479.1:16754-27994 GCA_003456935.1 Machilis hrabei
ACTTGGTGAGGGTTCCAAACACAACTACAGTATTGTAGTATTGGTAATACTAATGCATTGTACGCGATTTGCTTAACTTTTAAAGAACTTTGCTTTAACGTCTTTTGAACAAATCTCAAATTTCGTAACGCCTTTCCTATGATATAGTTAACGTGTGAATTCCATGACAGATCCTTGTACAGTAATACTCCTAAATGCTTGTATTCATTAACTACGCCTAATGTTGTACCACCGAGGTTATAGATGGTCTGAATTTTCTGCAGACTCTTTGTAATTCGCATAACAGAGCATTTCTTAGGATTTAGTTTTAACTGCCATAAGGTACACCATAGTCACCATTCCTCAACAGAGTTTAGAGATTCTTGTAATTCCTCACCATCTTCTACACTGTTTATTTCCCTATATATGACGGTATCGTCTGCATGATCGCGACTAAACACAGATACACTTGACAGAGGTAAGACACTGCTACACACACAAAATGCAGGATGGCAATGCTGTTACTGAAGCACAAAGGCAACATACCATCACTGGTGCACCACTTTCTTCTGCACAGTGCTGCCACCACAGGCTCAGCTTGATGAGTTCGTATATTTAATTGTCAGCTCACACATTTGGATCTCCAGTAGACCTTACTGATCTGCCAAACGCCATGTATCGTTTTGAAATTAAAACAATTATGCCTGACAGACTGCCATTTTTTTACAAGAAGCAGGATTTGTCACCCATAAGACCCAGGATTTGTCACCCATAAGAACGCATGCAAAGATAGAACAAAAATGTGTAACAAACAAGGAAAGGCTTTGGCACCATTAGCTTCGATTTACAGAGTTTATATTAATATTATCGAGATTAATAAAATATATCTGTAAAAATTAAATACAGAACTTGACCAAGGCATTGCTTCAAGCTTAGAAACAACACAAGAATCTGAAATCAAAGAGTAAAAAGAAGTCTTCTTACTTTCTCCTGTAAAGACGTCTCACAATATTTCGGGAAACAAACACATACTCCATTTTATTACCCTTTCTTTGTGTTATTCATGATTTGTATCCTCACCTGTACTGTATTTGGTAAGTTTATCATTTCATTCTGCAGCTGCTGTGAATGGGCACTGTGTTTNCCAACTAAAAGATCATTTTCCTTCTGTAAGCTGGAACATATTAAAGAGAAAAAATATACTACAGACAACAGAAGAAAAAAATATAAAAAAAANTTATATTTTCTTGAAAAATTAACCAAACACATTTGTCACAGCTAAAAGGATTAGTCCTTGCATGTCATCCAGCAGTGATTCATATTGCAACTAAATCTTATTCTTATGGACAACTTTGAGTTGCCAAAACTCAATGTTTTACAGGATCAACACCATAGTTCTTAAAAATGCTACTGACAATTAGTGTAAGTTTGGGAAAGTTTAATTGCTATTAAAAATAAAATATGCTCAAGTTTTACTGAATGCCAATAACTGAGTTTGCTAAATACAGTTACAAACCTACTATTAACAATAGCTCCTGTAATGAATTGGGCTATTTTGTTTTAGAAAAATATGAGTATACAACTATATTTGAATAAATATGAATGACAGAAAGAATAGTAGATACAAAAGAAGAAAGAATTTGTTAAAGTAAACACACTTTAACTGTTTGATCTTTACCTCACCAGTTCCCTATGAACTTCAGTTCGATCTTTCGAAAGTTTGGCTAATTCGGATTGCACCTCTGCAAATGTCTGACTGAAAGACTGTCGTAGCTCTTGAAGCGTTGACTCTGCTACCTCCATCTGTGTTCGGAATTCCGAAATCTGTGAAAAGAAAACCGAAACTCATCCATGACACTGATATAATAATTACACATTTACTACAATGGCAAAGTTAGGTACATAAAATCTGGCTTGAGTTTCTTGTGTCAGTAATAGTTTAATTATGTATCTACTGCACAGAACCACAATGTTCATAACAACAATCTGCATTATACAGGGTGCGCCAGGTATTTAAGGACAAAATGACATATTGATTAAAACAAAGTTATTTCAGAGAGAAATCAATATATTTCCACTGAATTTAATACACATGTTGTTCAATGTTTACAGGGAAGGATCATTCAATATAACTGCCTTTAGCATCGATGATGGCCTCGATGTGGCTTCGAAAGTGACTGCATGCCCGAAACTGGTGGTTCTAATTCATGTTGGCCATCACGTCCAAATTGGCAGCCTTCAACGAGCCAGTGGTATTGTGAGGACAGTGGTTGGACTCTCGCTCAGCGAGGTCCCAGATGTAGTAGTCCAGGGGATTCAAATCTAAGGAGCTAGAGGCCACATGTTAAGGGTGACATGATCGTAAAAATTCTCAGACAGCCACTCCTGGGTCGCTTTGGCTGTGCGAGAGGGAGCATAGTCTTGCTGTAACATGTACGGCCTTCTCCGAACCAGGGCTTGACTACTATGTCCAGCATCTCGATGTAGGCGGTCGCATTGACCCTGTGGAAAGAAGTGGGGCGGCATGACATGACCCTTGTAGCTCACGACTTCCAGGACCATCATAGATGATGGGGATTTTGTGTGCAAAACCGTAGGGACTTCATTGGGGCTTGCACAGAGCCACCTGTCATTTCTCCTGTTCACCTTTTGTTCACTGATACTATCCACCGATAACAACCAAGATCTCAGGGTAGCAATACGTTACATAAGTTAGGGATTTAGTACAGTTCATCACATATAACAACTACATATCCAATCGAGGTAAAAAGGGCACCAGTTTAATTAATTTAAGCAATAATTAGTTGTCTGAGGCAGGAATGAGTCTTTGCTATTTAACAACTTACAAACCAAGCTACAAGGGTCGCACGAACGATGCTAATGCATATTGGTCAGTCAGCAACCCCCAAAACATGGAATGGTATAGATCAATAACGTGGTACCAAATTTAGATATAACCAAACTTTATTTAAGAAACCAACGAAAATGTTAATTTACAACCTCTACCATTGAGGAAACACATCACATAACTAACAGATAATGAACAAAACCAGTAGCTTCAGCTTCACCACTGTGAATGGTAGCAAACTCACATAAGGTAAATTCAAAAGAAATATTAAATGTTCGTGTAGTTAATCATAAATGTCCTACACATTGTCACAAATACCTATTCCAAATTTTAGCCTTTAGAGCTCTCTAGGCATGGATCATATTAAATTTAACCAACTAGAGTTAAAACATTGTACAGTATACATGTCAAAACCAGTTTAGAAAATACTATGTAAATAAGACTGTTCATATATGACGTTAATGCAAACAATAAACACAGCTGGCCACTTTTATAGCTTAGAACAAAATAAATGATGTGTCGTATACAAATTCAACATAAATTTGAAAGATACTGTGTGGATATGACTATTTATATACAAGGTCAAAGCAAACAATAAACAAAGCTGGCAACTTTTACACTTCCTACAGCAGCTGTTCATATGCAAAATTATGTATTTAAGAGTCGGCTTCAGTCAGAGCGCGGGAAACGAGTATTTCAGTTGCATTTTGGGTCACTATTACCAAACAAAGGCCGAAATGGAAAAAGTAGAACTATAGCTCACTTCAAAATTCGTCGCTTTACACGCTGGTCCATGATTTGTTAAAAACTATAGTGTATTAAGCGCGCAATCTGAGTTCTAANATTCGCCCGTTTTAATTAAAATATCCTGGCGCTCTTTTCAGTTTTATTCAGTCTGAGTTAGTTGTATGTTTGTTCCTGGCTTGTGTTTTGTTTGCACGCTAAAGTTGACCCACCGCCCTCGTAGGCGAAGTGCTAGCCGTGGTAATTTGATAGTCCAAGCCAGTGGCAAACATGTTTTAACGAGTTGCGGTAATTCTACCTCACCTCGTTATAGTTTGCGATTATTTAATATTTTTCATTTCTATTTTTTTTGTTTTTTTTTTCAAAATCTATCAAATTTTTAAGTTCCATTTTTTTTGTGACGATTCACCTGTTCGTGCAGGGTGATTTCGTTATAACTTAATGCACTATAGTTTTTAACAAATCATGCACCAGCGTGTAAAGGGAGGAATTTTGAAGTGCGCTATAGTTTTACTTTTTCCATTTCGGTCTTTGTTTGGTAACAGCGACCGAAAATGTAACTGAATTAGTCATTTCCCGCGCTCTGACTGAAGCCGACTCTTAACAAGATTAACCATTTAATAAGTTTAATTAATAAAAACTTTAAATGTTGATAATATACACTACAGTTAAATAGCGATGCAATACTTAACATAACCGAAAACTTTGCACAGAAACTCAGCTGATCGAATAAATTTCAGCTCTACCACACCAAGTGTGCAACAGTTAATTAAAACCACTCGCACATTACCAATCGTCCACTTCTACACCTTTATGGTGCTTGTCTCTCGACTCGCCCATGTTAAAAAAAAAAAAAAAAAACACACACATGAGCCCTCTCCGCCCAGAAGTAGTGGAATCTCACACCGATAGCTAATTCACCTTGTTCCAGGCCCTGTCTAAACGTTTCAGTTACTTAAATTGTCATAAGACTCAAGTAGCTTTTACTACACTCTGACTATCGACGTCCTGAGGTAATAATCACCTCAGCTAATTCACCAACTAACAGGCAAAGGCATACAGACAAATAAAATCGATAGGCACTCCCTTAAAGAAGCACATAAAAGCAATCACAAATTTCCACTACCAAAAGCACTGAAAATAGCACCAACGTAAGCCGTTTGCTGCCGACGGTTGTTCAAAACTCAATGAAAACAAACTGCTTCATTTCACAGGCAGTTGATGTAACGGAACTCCAGTTAAACCTCACCAGACATAAATTTGAGTACTCACAAATCACAGGAACCAAACCTGAAGAAGAAATAAGGTACCACCAGGTCCAGATGTGAACTTGACCCAAGCCAAAAGCCACCAAGAGGAAGATGTCCAGACTAGCTCTCCTACACTACCAGTCCGAGTCCCAGTATTAAAGGAACAGTCAATTTAGAACCAAAACAGTAGCTTTCCAATCGGAAAAGTAAACTTGGCAACGATGCATGCAAGCTAGTAATACTGCAAGAAAATGGCAACGTTGGCCTCCACACGTCGAGTGAGGTATCCACGTGCTCAGATAATTTTAATAAAAGTACATTTTCCAATAAAGACTGGAAATTTTCCTGTTAATTACAGATCAAACTGTTCACATCAGCAAATAAAATAAATCAAAGTACTTCTCGAAACGAGATCAGCTTACTGAAATTTCAACATGTGGAAAATGGTCAAAGTCTAAAATTTAAGTGATATGACACAGTGATAATTTGGATTTTCACGCCCAAAATAAGTTGAAAGTCTTACACCAGTCGGTTATCAATAATTTATCTGGGTGTCTGAATAAAAATTTCCCATAATTTCAAATGATTGTATTTTACCAAATCTGTTGCATCGTAATAGGAAAAATAGCGTCACATCTACTCCCATGCAGTCAGTTGGCGTCAGTTGGTAGATCAGTCACTTTGACAAAACTACGACACTTCACGTACTGCTCACTGTTCGTACGTTACCAGAAATATATAATTGAATCATTTCAAAACAAACTTTCAGTGGATTGATCAATTTGGATCAAAATTTTTAGATATTTGGAAAGACCACTGTCTTCTTCGTTCTCTTGGCACTTCTGCGCACGACACCCTGCGCGCCCTCTTGCTTGCAAGTGGTGAAACTCGTCCGGATGATGGTTATTGGTCCACATGCTCACATGATTTTCAAAAACCTTCCATATAACGTCATTTTAATCATGTGGTAACGTCGGGGAATAACTTTCAAGCGGTTGAGCCCCTATTCAGAGCCATCAACGCGTTCCTAAATTAAATGGCTGATAATAAATTACAACAAATGAATTTCATAAGTACTTCAAAACTAGGTTTATAATAGGACTTCATTAATGAAATTTGGTTTTCCCAGGTTAATTTGACTGATAAAAAGGTTAAAATTACTGCCCTTCAAATTGATTACTTATTTAAAAAGAGGATAGAATTTATGCAAGATACCCCAAAAAACATACACCCCTTACTTGTCTAGATTTATATTTTAAATTCTTTCACTTCAGAGTTGATTTAATTATTTAAAATCTTATTATATTTCAACCCATATACTATATAGGGAGACAGGGATTTCAATTTTTAAAGCTTAAAAATATATATATATATATATACTACATTTGTAGGAAATGCACAGCATTACAACTGACACGTGGAAAAAAGGCTTTGCTGGCAATTTAAGAGGGCCAGGGCTGAGCAGTTATTGACACAATAAAAGCTAATTAATTTCAGTTGAGCGAGATCTCAGTAATATAGATCCACTACATCTAATTAGTTGCCCTACCTGTTTTTTATGCTGTTCCCGTTGTTCATGCCATTTCTCTTCCATTTTCTGACGAAAATCTGTTTCTTTCTGGAAGTCTTCTCTATACTGCTCTCCTGCTTTCTCTAATAATCGTACTTTCTTTTCCAAATCTCGAGCCTTATCTTGCGCTCTTTGGAGCTGGGCTTCATAATTGGCACACATATCACACACACGACCCCCGTCAGCACTGGAAGATTCTGTAAAATAATTAATGTATTATTATTAAAATGGTAAAGACAATTTACCTTGTTCCTTGTAGCGAGTAGAATTCACGATATTGCGCCTAATAATGCCATCTAGGCATCATCAGGTGTTGATTGAATTTCTAGACGAAATATCGTGAATTCTTCTCGCTACAAGGAACAAGGTAAATTGCCTTTTTTATAATTTTAATAATGGCAACCTGTTCCAGTTTCTGACATAATTTAAAAAAAAAAAAAAATATCACACGTGGTTTCAAAGACAAATATTAGCAGTCATAATGATTCAAAATAAACTAGTTAATGGAAAGCAGCCAGTTTAATTTTATTAATTACGATACTGACACCAACTATTTTTTATTCTTCATTATTTCTAGAGGCAAGAACCACAAAAACAGAAACACTTTACAAATGCTGCTAAATTTGTGTGAAAAATATGTATGAATGTAGTTTGGGGCAGGTTAGGAGATACAATTTCAAAAAGTTATATCACTTTTACTGTAAAGAATATGTTTTCATATCATCTTGCCAAAGCATTTTCAACAATAAACAGAGGTATGTATGTGCCTTATTTTATTGACACTAAGGCTTGTATTTTGGATTTGCCAATAAAATAATCATGATACAAACTGCCATTTATCGGGGTAATTAGCCGTGTGTGGTGAGCGTGAGAGTGATAAGTATGCTTCTACTTTTAGAAGAAAGACACATTCTCTTTCTCTACATAGCCTTGTACTTTTAAGAGATGTGAGGGGTCAAACTAGGTCAAAAGATCCTGAAAAATTATAGTTTGTTTACCAATTCTTTTATTGGAATTCTGAAACTANTAGCCCTAGTGATGATAAAGTAGAATCCTGTTATTCTTTAGTGTTTCTTAAGCTTATTTCAATCCAAACACAGACCTCGGTGGAGCTGTTGGCTAGTTAGATAACTCTTGCACTAAAAGTCTTTGGTCCGGCTCCTGCAGAAAGCTTTCTTTTTATGTTATGCAACTCATCTGCAGTGCAAAAGCAACACAAGTGTCAAAAGTGAACAAAACTAGGAAGACACTAGCTTTTTATGAACCTTTATTTTGAAGGTTTGAAGACTGTACATATCAGGGAAACCAAATGATGGCAGAGAGTTCCAGAGTTTAGAAACATCAGGAAAAAAAATGTCTGTGGGTAAAAAGCCTGACTACGTAAGGATGACACGAGACACTTTGCCTAGTACTACGAACACCAGTAGCAGCAGGAAGAACCAAGATGCAAGCTCAGCAGAGATGTGACCATGAAAGTAATGGTAAAACAGACATAGGTTGGAGACTGCATGGCGATGCAAGAGAGGGTGTAAAGACCTAGTGTAAAATGGGCCGCTGATCGAACAAAAAGCTCGCGTTTGTGTCAAGTCGAGGACATCTACAGTAAAGTATTTCCTGGAACACAAAATAAAACCTAACTTTTATCCACTATTACTACAAGAAAAAAGATTTGGCATACCCCTTATTAAAAACTCATGATTAATAACTGTTTCAAGTTAAAGACAAATTCTATTAGTCACTCACTTTATCTTTACATTCATTCTCCATTACAAAATTCATCAATGCTAGAAAAGTGATTTCTACAATTTTCATTCTTTTCAATTACTTGTATATTGCACAACTTACCAATACAGTAATATCAGCTTATACTGGCATCATTACAACACTAATTAGAATCCAGCTTACCTGTTATTGTCCTGCCCTGCATAGTCCTTACAGGTGTATCACTCATTGACGAATTTAAGGAACTCTCAGCTGTTGGCACTTCTGTTACTGTGAACAAAAAGAGTTATAAATAGTAGCAAATTTCACCACCACTTTCCATACTTTTTCTTAGATTGAAGGACCAAAAATATTATTTTTAACACGCAAGATGATACATCAAATCACCAGCAAAGGAAAGCAAGTATTAGAAAAAAAAACAAAAAAAAAAACATGAAGTTTTCGTTGTTCTTAACCACACCTGAATAGCTTAATTCTGGTTTATGCGGTTGACTAGCAACTGCTCTACCATGGTCGACCTGTTAGGTGACAACTATATTGAAAATACATGGAGTTAAACTATTTTTTTTTAATTTATTGCACAGAAATTCTCTGGAAGTATTAGTTAGTCACAGTCAATCCGACAGCCTAGAAAAAGTTTGTTGGCAAACATTTCATGTGTGCTCTGCAGTATTACGTACACTTCTAATGTATCCATCAAAATATTGAGCCAATCAAACAACTTGCTGATCTACTGGCCTACGTCATGACAGGTAGTGGGTTATGTTCCCATTCAGCTGTAAAATACGGATTATTTTTAGACCAAATTATACTATTTCTTTTGATAGCTACTATGCTAAATTATTCACACATCAATGAAGAGAATCTTGAGTGGGATGTGGTATATGTCCAGCAGTGTCTAACATGCATTACAGCATGTCACCAGCTGACAGTTCATTTGTCAATGCAAAGCAAAACAGCTACAAATTCTAGTCTTTAATTGTGTATTGTGGCAGTCATGCCCATGTCACACTGCGATGGAATGATCATTTCTACGACGACTTCAGGGAACACAATCGATGATGCCATCAAGTAGTCAAATATTTTTCTTTGTCCATTCTGTAGTAGATCCTAATAACGTCCAAGGACAAATGTGAGTTTGTCCTTGGCTATGTAGCTTTCCGAGGTGAAGCTTTACCAAAATATTCACAGAATGCCGTCATGTCTCTCGTAATCCACACTTTCTAATAGAAGCTCTTCATCATACTAGCTACCTCTACAGTGTTGCCAAACACCACCTTGAGTTTTACAACATGGAGAGTCAAGCCATGTTTCTAACATAACAGTACACATCGCAGGCAAGGGGACAACTTCTCAACATAGTATATATATTTTTAATATGAACTTGCATGTTTAACTTACAGTACATTTTCTGGACGTAGTTTATTTATTTTAGTACTATTCTTGGTAATGAGGCCAAAAACATATGCAGTACTGCTATAAAACATTTCAATTATTATTTAAGCCATTATCAAGCATAAATTATATTATATAGGGTGTAGCTGATACACCTGACATTTTTAAACTGATTTATTTCAGGAAACACAGGGGGTGAAATAAGGGAACCAAGGTCATTGGCTAGCTTATTTCATGTCATGACGGAAATCATGACTCATTAGGCCAGGCAACATTGTGTTTGAGATTGAAACTTATTTCAAAAATGGTTACTCAATAATTTTTTCATATATTCTGTAAAATTTCTTGTCATTGCAGAGCTTTGACTAGAGAAGGTAAGCTCCAATCGTAATGAATATGATACGGACACCAACAAATGTTAAAACAAAATTCTTTGAAAACTGAGTGTGTGATAAATTTCTGGAAAAATAAGGGTGGCATAGTTAAAAAATAAAATATTAGGAATCTTCCTTCTCCTGATAATAATTAAATAAAAATATAATATTTCAATCTATAGTATAATTTTAAAAACTGCCAGGTTTCTTTGCCACACCCTGAATAAACTGTGCAACCAATCGTAATTCCCTGGAAGTAACTCACAGTTGGTTCTTGGCCTAGAAGGCCAACTAGTGTATGACTTTTTCAAATGAAATCATAACTGCCTTTGGTGTCTTCATTGAAATGTTGCACAGAACTACCGCGCATCTGACATCAACATCAAGAACTTTATCAGACAAATCGTCAGAGCCAAACAGAAACTACGAAGTATATATTACCCAAAGATAATTTTAAAAATTTGTATGTGTCTATGGCAACAAACCTTTCCACCCAAACGCTTTCTGCAAGACAAGAAAAAGCGACATAAAGTGGCGAAGGACAAAAAAGGAAGAAGATGTGGGTGGTAACAGCGTGCATCCTGTGACGGATGTTTTTGATGTGGCTGAAAAAAAAGTAGGTCTGACACTGGTTAATATCTGTCCTCAACTTCAAAAACAACGTTTTGTTACATTGAAAATTTATTTTAAAAATTAGCAACACACTTCACTTAAATGTATTATAGATTACATTTCGCTTCAAGCAATTCCAAGAATATTGAAACATTTAACACTTGTGGAATTCATGGGCAAGTTCCCGGGAACTTATTTTGGGGGAATATTCCCATTAACTGGAATTTACTGGGAACATGGTCAAAACAATTTGTTTTAATACATGAGTTTTGTGTTGTTTTATACATGTGATGCCACTGTCATTCACATGAAATCAGATATTTTCAAGATATTGGTAGGAAACGTAAAATAATTAACTTCTACATCAACAGTTCATCAACCTTAATACATTCATGTGCTCAATCCCAAATTTCTTTCTAAAATAGTGTTCCNAATTATTTAATTCTGAGTATTGTTAGCATAGTTACAAAACCGTACAATGAGATACTGTTATTTCTTCGGTCAACTAACAGACAATACAAGCCCGGCTGTTTTGGTATCTACATTCAATTATTAGTTGTTTGAACACCAACAAAATACTTTCTGGGCTTTACTTCGTGAAGAAACTTTTCTGTGCTTACAGTCTACTGTTCTCAGTTTAACCGCATTACCTTTGTGAAGCAGATTTTTCACATATGAAGATTATTCGATCAAATTATCGAAGCTGCTTCCAGAAAGTTAGGATTTCTTTTCCGATCCAGGAAGTA
>KZ874487.1:32655-43691 GCA_003456935.1 Machilis hrabei
TACAATAAACTGATCAGCAACATTTTCTGACCACTTTCCAATGACTCCTCTCCTGTCGTTATGTTTCGCCATGTAAATAGGCCTATGGTAATAGAAAGTAAATAAATATTAAAGTCAGTGCCCTTAAACTCAAACTATAATCTCGCTAATGTCTGTTAAATATCATTAATTAGAATTTGTTCGTATGATTATCATCTGAAATAAATTCAGCCTACGAACAAGTGACTGCAACAAGTAACGCAGTTCGGTAAAGCGGGTTGCGTGTCAGAATTATCAAGGGAACTTCTCCAACTAGCAGATGTTTGAAGTCATTTTTAGAACAAACCTGGTGAAAGAAACATATAAAAGTTTGAGTATCTAAGACAATCCATTCCAAATAAATATGTTCGAGATTTTAATAATTATTGAGAATATAAATTGATTATTCATGAAGTGCATTCCTTTATTACAATTATTCAATATGTAACTAGTACCTAAAGTATTGGTATGTAATGGACTAGAATCAATACCAAATTAAAATAATAAACTTTAACTACATAGGCAAAATTGAATCTCGAACTTCATCTTTAGAGATCACGATCATATCAATTCGTCCAACTGATCGAAGCATGTAACGGTTCAGATTTATTCTATAACTCATTCTTACCGTATGGTTTCTGTACATTTCTTGTTAACCTTTCTAGTGATGTATTCAGCAATGCAACAAACTTTTGTATCGTCACCTTGAATAACTAGGCTATTGTTAGTAATACTGTACCTATATTTACGGTGGTAATAAATTAATTGAACGAGGTGAAGCATCTAAAAATTAATCTGAACTTTAGATATAAATATAACAATGTTTATTCGCTGACGAAGTATCAAAGTTATGTTTACAGAGTATAATCTCAAATGCGTTAACAATTAAATACACATACGAAATGTTTCATTTAGAAAATCTATAAACTTAGGGTTTTATTTAATGAAAAAGCTGTTTGACCTAACGTTGGACAAATACTATATATACAAACCATAAAATACTGCCATACGTTATTCAGTTGCGGCTCATTGCCTCTTACAGTTCGATTGCAAGTGTCAAGGGCTATGATCCAAACGTTTACCTTTTTGCTCGTTTACATAATATGTTAGTAAAATAGCCTAACTGTATCCAAAGACACAAAGCAATTAGAGTGTCTTTGGTAGAAATTGTTGTTACCAATAGTGCATTTTGTAAAGCACCCGGCCATTCCCTACCGTAGCTTTGAAAGTTGCATATTTCACCTTCAAGAAATGAACTCCATCGTAGAGCAAGGCAACATTAGTCTTTATGATTCTGCTTTCACTTTTTATGAAATGAACAAAATCTGTATGACTAAATTCTATGTTAATTTAGTATTAATAATAGTTTTCATTTCGATATGAAAAGCTTTCTCACGCCATCTCACAAGTCTCGTGAAGCTATTCACATACGCGATTACGATGACAGATGTTGAAACACAAATGTTCAATGAGAAGAAAGCGTATAGAATACTCTCGTTTAACACAACTAACTAAATTTTCTTGTCCTAGAGTTTCTACTGATTCAATTGTAAATTGACCCAATGAGAGTAACGGTGAATCCTCCGTACCTAATCAAGATAAAGAAAGACGAAAAGAAAATATGTTTAATGTGTTTTTAACTAATAACAGGTTTTCTTAAAAACAAATTTGGTATGTATATGAACATTAACGATGTAACCCATTTGCGTTTGCACTTTTGAATAGACTAAATTAATGCATTAACACTTTTTGAATACATTGATTATTATCACGAAAAACACACGAGAGAAGTGACATCAAAACTGATAGTGTAGAAATTAACCACATAGGCCATACATTTAACAAATGCAAAACTTAACTATTAATACAACATAATATAACTGTATTTTCTCATGCGTTACGTTTGCTATTTGAAAATGTTCATTACACTGTTTTATATTTCCAAATGGCTTTAACCTAACATATTTTATCTGTCTAACAATGAAGTATCATTCCAAATGCTGATATACCTACATTTTGCAAATAAATAAATATATGTATCATATAAGTTACACGTTTAAATATTAGTTTTGTTTCCTTACTGCAATGGACATGTTGTCTGTTACTATGTAGTAGGTCTCAAGAATGCATTCTGATGCAACATTATTTCTCACGTTTCAAACTGGTAAAGATGAAAGATTTCAATCATATAATAGTGAGATGTACAAACTGAATTAAAACACGTAAGTTTTGTCGTCAGCTAAGTGTAAATATTAACGTCGTATTATTGAAAAGGAAATTACTTATTTACTTATGGGTATTTCTTACGCTTTCACTTGATGCGCATTATTTCTTAAAATGTAAAGGCATGAAGCTTGTAATGATATGAAGTCGTTCTGCCTGTCTGTCTGTTTATGCGTACGTCCGTGAACTTACAACAGGGTACATATTATTTAACTGACTTTGGCCAAAGGCCATGCCTGCATCCGAATTTGATCAAAGTATTCTTGTCAAAACGTCAGTTTCGTCTTGTATTTGTTAAAGGTAAAAGAATATCTAAAATGTGTATGTTATTTTACCTGTATTCATTAGAAGAGTAGTATTTACATATTAAAAGTGTCTATTTTGAAAGATACGTCTTTGGTATATTTATCTAAAAGAACAGTGTTATTCTCCATAATATTGATGTTTGAATTAATGAAGAGAAATTCTGCAATAATCAACTCAGGAATCATACCTATTGATTAACTGCCCCAGATTATTGTGGCTGATGTTTCAAACATCTCTATTTATCCTGGACAGGGTAAAATATAAAAGAAGCCGGTACATTATATATGCCAAAGAACCTGTTTTTACACCTTAGTAAATATTGATAATTTCTTTCTTATGGTTGAGATAGCTTTGACATTACTGTTCGATAACTGTTTAGTTTAATATTGTTCACATACAAGAGAAAACATGTACAGGTGAACCAGGTCTTCGTTATACGTAATAATTTTACTGAAAAGTGCAAAGTATGTATTTCTAATTGATATATTTTTCCGAGCAATATTTGGTATTCACAACTTTCTGTAATGTAGCATTACAAAATACGTAGAACCTAGTAAAAGGTTCTGTGAACGTGATTTAATTAGTACTAAAAATAACTGCATTTATAAATAAAAGTTCAGTGAATGTTATTTTATAAAAGCGTGAAGCTACCACCTAAAGATAATGATGATATGTGGTGTTTAATGTCCTACTGACACTACATCGGTCATTAAATGACGACGAACAATGATTATTTGGATCAGTGGACATGAATGGACATCACACAATCCACGCTTTAAGCGGGATTCAAACACAAAATCCCCAACCTTGAGCTGGGTACACTAACCACTAGACCACATAGATTTGACCTACAGAAAATTACATACATTTTTGAGAAACTGAAGTGCTTTTTAAATTACTACACTGTTTTCAGAAGAAAAAACACATCTAGGCGTCAAAACAACCAACTATTCGCTAAAAGCGATTTCATGTCCCCTTTTTTGCATGCTGTACTTTGTGAAGACAGTCGAGAAAGGAAGTAACTGCTCACATGATGAATGGATTGCTATTCTACGCTGCTGTTATACTTTGTCAATTGCATTAAGTACAATCACCAGCAGATGCAATCACAGCAACCAGCCGTTGTTCAACACTTTTGTTAATGTGTAAAAAAATGGAGTATTTAATATGTGACTGCTAATGCAAACCAAACATGTTTATCTAAATAAAATCATGTTTGTAAAAATGGCAACACCATGAAGGAACCATCAGAATTGAATACAATTTATTCCCCAAATGACCTGTATTGATAGAAATAAACGATTACATTTACAAAGCAAAAACAAATATTACATGTCGAAAATCAGTATTTGGTGAAGCCATCACGCGCTGCAATAAGTGCTTCTATACAACGTGGCATCGAATCAAACAGATTTTGAATTTGTACCTGAGGAAGAGCATTCCAGATTGCTTCTNTCCGAACCCAAAGTTCAGCTGTATTAGCTACGGNACGAGCGTCACAAGCGAGACGCCGACCGACGAAATCCCAGACATGTTCAATAGGTGACTTATCTGGTGAATAGGCAGGCCAAGGAAGAAGCTGTTTCTGTTGTGCTCAAAACAAGAATTGAACATTCCTAGCAACATGTGGATGGACAACTGTTGAAATACAACTCCAGGAATGCGTTGAAGGAAGGGTACGAATTCGGGCTCCAGAACTCCTGTGATGTACCGGTTGCTGTTGAGATTGCCCACAATTCTTAGCAGCTGAGATCGTCCATGATACCCAATGGTGCCCCAGACCATCACGCTTGGCATTCACCGCTATAGCGTCTAACGCGGATGCGGCCATCACTGAACCCCAAATTAAAGCGGGATTCATCGGAAAAGACGACTTGTTGCCAATCGGCACGCCAGTGTCTTTGTTGATCAGCCCATTGTAGCTGCAGGCGTCGATGGTTTTGCGTCAGGGGAAAAAAATCTTCCACGCAATCCACGGTGCAGTGGATGCCGACGAATTGTTGGAGCAGATAATGACACACCTGTAGCAGTGCTCCAACGTTCTGCCAACTGTCGAGATGAAGCTGTATGGTCCGTCACTGCCATGCGGATGAGTTGTCTATCACCCCGTGCTGACGTAACATTTCGTCGTCCACTGCCGGATTTACGACTCACATCACTGTCGTGGCATTGCGCTCCATACAAGCTGCTATTGCACGATAAGAAACAAACCCTTCATGAAGGCCGATCATTCGTCACCGTTCAAACTCCGTATCTTGTTTATATTGCGCCGTCTCTCGTCGTAGAGGCATAGTGACTTCTCACGAAACGTTTACCGCTGGCAAACTACCATAGATTATTTTGAACGTCCCGCAACAGCTTACAATTTATACGGCTAAAACAGCAGTTCAGAGGGCGCTGCTCAGCCCACGCATTCGCGGTGACTCTGAAATTCTAATAATTTTCATAGCACACCTTAATTTGCATTAGCTGTAAGTTTCAGCTCAATCGCGTGATTTCTTCATGGTGTTGCAATTTTTACAAACAGGAGTTTACTTGTAGATTAAAACGTATATACGTTTTAACAATTTTTGTTGTGAAAGTAAAAGATCATGTAATTCAGTGAAGAAGCATTATGATTTTAATAATTTGCTTTTTGAACACAGCATATTTTTTAAAAAGGATGATACTGTCAAAATTCAAAAAGCTTGTATTATCAAGACCTGACAAACAGTATAGATAAGTGAAAACAATGATATGTTGTATTATTATAATAATTCAGTAAAGAGTTTGACTTTGTATGTCACATCAGGCGTATGTGTAAACTAGAAGCTTTCAGACTAGACTGCATGGTACTCGGGTGTATGCCTTCCTTTTTGATGAGTCAAACTTGAAGTGACACCATGACGCAGTATACAAGATTCAGGATCAATGATTTCTTGAGTTCTGCCAGGTAACATTTTAGGGCCGTTGTGATGTCTTATTTATATTAACAATATTCAGTTTCGGACATCTATAAAACAAACCGTGATATTGCATTTGATTATAATCTAGGCTGAACAAAGTTAACATAGTGCGTGAATATAAATATCTGGGTGTACTCATAAATATCGAATTTTCTTGGAATTCTCATGTCAGTTTTATTGTCAGAAAAGTGCTTTGATACCTTCGGTTTATCCAGGAATACTATTTTGATATTCACACCATTTCAGATTGTAATGAATTACACTATGTTGTAATAATGGATGTCAAAACTCGTACTTTTGAACAACATATGATATTTTGCACCGACTAAACGTATTCAAGAAGCAACTGCACATTATTGTCGGAAGTAAAAATATTTGGTTCTAAATGTATTGTACATGTGACTGAAGTTGAAGTACTAAATTATATACTTGTGAGCTACAAGGAATCTTGTTCTTTCTAACTGTGTAATTGTCGCACGTTTGTGTTCGATGTTATGTTTGGATGATAGTTGGAAAACAAATGTTGTAAATCGCCCATAATAAATTTTTTAACACTTTTTAATTTCAACAGTATTTGTACAAACATGTATTTATTTGTAATAAAGTTAAATTCAAATCTACTTTCAACTTTACATTTTGAAATTATGACAAATATCACATACCTGAGTTTAGCTTATATTGAAGCACTTGGGATGAATTTACACCTAATAATCACCTGAAATAACCCGTTATCTCATTCCTTTACCTATACAGTACCAGCATAGATTCTGTCATATCCAAAAGAAGCGTAGCGCGAAATTTCGTTTCTCTTGAAACGCAAATTTTCGTTCACTTACCAAGCTACGAAAAATTAAATTCGCTATTACGTCTTTCAGGCCAAGCAAAGACGTAATAGCGTTAGCTACGCTTCGTTTGGATATGACAAAATCGATGCTGGTACTGTACATTGCCATGCTAAATTAAAGAGCTGAATTGACAGAGTTCGAACATCATTAATAGCTTTCAAAGAAGTTATACTCAATTTTCATACAGATTTACTGCAGAAAACACGGAATAGAGAGTTGCAACATTACGAAGCCAATTCAGTCTGAATAATGTGCATAGGCGCCAATTGATTTGCAATGTGCACACTCACTGTGAAATAAAACGGTGGTGTAGTCGCTAAGATGCTGCCACGTGATGCCTATTTTCTAGGGGTGGGTCGAACCCTCGTTTTTGCATCCGAACCGAACCCGAACCGAACTTACCAAAAAATTCGACTTTCGAACTCGAACCAAACCCTTAGGGTTCGGTTCGGTTCGGTTCGGTTCGGTTCGACAGACGAACCTTCGACCTACCACTACTATTTTCCTAAAATTAAAGCCCAGTGCACTTTGTTTTCAATCACAGTGATTATTGGAGTAGTAATCTAGATTGAAATACATTTTTACACACTTTGTTCAATATATGATATGTAAATGACTTTAAACTTAAAAATCAGACCCATATTTGTATTATATATTTTTTGTATTGTTATTCATAATTTTTGTTTAAAATTCCTTGTTATCGCTTTAGGCTGTTGTTATGAATGACTGTAATAAAAACCACGCAATTATTACATATCATTCATTATAATGCTTAAATTATATACAGGGGTGCAGACACATGGAATATAGAAATCGAATAAAATTGAAGTTGCAAGTGGCACCCACAGAAACTTTGTTCAAAATACACATACAACTAATAAAGTGAAAGGTACAAACATTAACATACATAAATATGGCATGTGAAAGTGTCTTAAAATCCATGACCTTTTTCAACACTCTGTAACTGCAGCATTTATATTACACAAATTAATAACCAACGTGAATAATATTGAAAACATATTCCTACTAATTCTAGAAAAAGTTTGATTTAGTCACTATACTACATATATTTTGCACAAAGCACGTGCGCTACGCTAATTAAGGCGGAACAATACATATACGCCCAATTTATTCAAATACACACCCTTGACTTAGCATACGCGAATACAACTGGTCCACATTCTTCTATACGCCGTTCACATTTCCTCTTTTTGTATCTGATACTTACTTGAAGAGATAACGTAAAGTGTAACTAACTGCCATGTTATAAAATATGAAAACAGTAATTTTTACTTATTGCAAGTTCATCAATTCGAGACAAAAATAAAACGACAAAAAGAAGAAATGGTGACAAAAGCCTCAAACAAGGCAAAAGAGAAAACGACAAAAGAGTGCTTCGTCATCACAAAAGCGGACAAAGGCCACCAGTCACTGTTGTTAGATTGAACCGATTATAAAAAGAAAGACTAGAAGCTTTTTTGGAAGATCCTATTTTAGATAGAGCCAGAAAAGTTCGACTGAAAACTATTGTCAAGAAAACACAGTGTTCTTCAAACAGTTCATGGTTTCCTGTTGCAAACAAAAGCAATCTTCAAAAACCTTAACTCTCCCGTTGTAGCTGCCGAACAACATGTAAGTTTTCATATCAGAGATGAAAGATAATACGTGCTTTGAAAAACACACTTAAAATTATAAAAAATAATATTTAGTGTGTCCATTATTTTATGCTAGGTGAATTGGTGCTTGATGTTGACCATTCTATCCCCGTATGTAGTGAGAAAATTTGAGGACGACTAAAATGAGTTTAAAGCTCTTATAATAAAGCTAACCAACCTAGTGTACTTGACGTATTTGGCTTGTACAACATATGCAATTGTCTTTATAAAATTGCATAGAATATGTTGTCACAGTGACTGATTTTCCAACACTGCCACCAAACATAAATGTAATTCGTAGTTGCAGGGCAGTTCAGGTCAAATAAGGTTAGAGTATAATTACACTTACTTTGAAAAATAAAGCAAATGTAAATACTATTCAAAAACAGTAAGTGTACAATGCATAAAAAATTGTATCGGCGCCTCAAAATAACACACACAAAACTGAACATGCATTCTAGAAAACATTGCGATAGCGAAGAAGAATATATATATAAAATTTAACACTAACGAAATATTCAGAGCTATGAAATATTTGAATGTATCGTTAAGGTAACCATACATTCAAGTATCTTTAAAAATCGTGAAACATCTTGAAAATAACGATAATAACTTTTGGTCTGTTCTTGGAATTAGCAGTTCTAAGAACTCCACTTATGGGAATTAAGTATCATTTTATTGTAATTTAGGGTCGGTTCAGAATTGTAGGCTGTAAAACGAATTCAGTGTTTATTGTTGGTGACTATATTTCAACTTCTAGCGAGGATATGACAACTCAGTTCATGTCATAACAAATCACAAACAAAATTTGGAAAACTCTCGTATTTCGTAAACACCTCGTACCACAACCACGTGCTTTTAATAGGGTCTTCGTATATTTTCAAACACCATGGACTATCGGAATTGAAATTTTTTTCTTTCTCATGACTGATTTCAGATTCTAAGCCTAATACACGTTTATGCATTACTTTAAGTAACGGCTATTAATGCGAAACAGGTTCAAAATATTAAATTTAATTAACAGAACATGGTACGTACTTTAAACTATACACTCTTTGCGCATTATTAAGAATTCGTAAATATGTCAAACGTACATTAATCTCTCAAGAAACAGAATAGTTTTCATTATGATAGAAACTGTAAAACTGAACTTCATGTGTGTTTGCGTTTTATGACAGCGTTGACCTTTCGTGTAAACCCATGATGTACTGTATAAGAAGGTAGACATAGGAGATTTCGTGATTAAATATAAATTCACCAAGATAACTGCAGATACATCACCAGTGCTAGTCGATTTTACCATGCTGTAAATTTTTTTTTAAATATCACGTAACGTTTGAATTTTATATTTGATTTGTGATCTTGCTTCACTAATTTTACAAAATTAATTTTATATAGGCTTTTTCACACTTGAGAGGCAAAGTAGAAGATACTCACTGGATGGAGTTTATCGAATATCGCCATCATATGTACAAACAAATTAAGTACCAAAGTGTTTTAAACTTATACATCTGAAAACTTAATGTTATTCTCAGAAACTTATTAGTGTATCTCGAAAAGATGCTACTGGATGTCGTCAGCCTGTGAACGTACGGCTTAAAACTAGGGAGTTGGCAAAAGTATACCAAATCTAAGGTCAAACTTACAAATCATGACCATGGCCTGTTTCTCCAGTCTAAATGAAAACTGTGTTCCAATGTAACATATTACTTGAGGAAAATTAAAAAAAATAACATAACTTGAATGATTGGAACACATCGGGTTGGTACCAGAAATAACCGAGTTATATACGTTCATCAGTCATATCATTTATTTTTATTGAGGGTTGCAGGATGTCATTACTTGGGAGTATATCAATATATTGACTTCAATCCTAACACACGGAGAAAGTGTATGAATACGGTCTAGTGCGTAAATGAGCAAAGTTAGTTTAGTGTGGACTTCTAAACAGTGTGCAATAATTTTACCGTCATGCATGCAAATGGAGTATCGCAGAAACTCAAACCATCTAAACTGTTAAAACTACGTTAAATTTCAAGTTTGCGTACCAAGATAATATTAAACATACTTCAGTGGCATTTGTACAATTTCGTAACATAAACTATTACAAGAACCAGTTGTTTATTTCATGGTTTAAAAAAGCAATTGCAACCGTTTTGTAGTAAACCGATGTTGACCGAGTTTTTATGTCAACCTGATATTTATTCTGTCACTTTGAAAATGTGGTACAGATTTAAAAATATTGATTAAACATATTGTAATGTTTATTAGATTTTTGTGGTGTTGAGAATGGAAATATCTTGTGTGAACCAGATATTAATTTCAAAATTTTGAAAATCGTGCAGTCATTTTATAATGTGTACAAACAAAAATATTGTGTGTTATTTTTCACATATTTTCTGGTATTTTTAATGTAGTTAATGTAGTAAGGTTTTAGACGGTCCTTAATCAATTGTGAAAATTGGCGCCCTCTTTCGACCTTTTTTAACTGATAATCTCTTCCGTAGTGATAAACTGTTTTTCTGAAGTGGTAACGTATCACGAGACAAGCTCAAACATCCACTAATGAAAGTTCGATGACTTCCTGTATCTGGTTCAGTAAAACCAATTGTTTGGTGCATCAGACTAGTTTAAGACAAGATGCCAATGTCAAACATGTTCATATATTTTATAAAATCTTGTATGAATGTTGTATTATTATAGCTGTTTTATAAAATGGTAGCTCGTTCTAAAGTTCTAGGAACAAAAATAACTTTTTTGATATCAAATTTCATTCCAAGTAGATACTACTAATTTTTACTATTCATATATTTTTACGAACTTCTTTCTTGTGTATGCACAGTATTAAACTAACGTTAATTAGCTTATGTAAGTTTAAATTAAAGTGTATCCAATGTAACTAACAAGTAAACCGTCTGACTAGTGAAAGACCGATTTTCACCGTATTATCTTTGTGTGAAATACTTTAAGATCAGTCGTTAACTAGTCTAGTGATTCCCTTGTAAGGACATTTTTATATTTATTAGAGTTTTATTTTCATTATT
>KZ874499.1:6558-22401 GCA_003456935.1 Machilis hrabei
CTTTCGCTCCGGTTTCGCTCAAGTTGAAAAAAATCCTACTCATTTCGCGGCGATACCGAAACATTCGCGGTGATACGCGAAACACAAGATGGCCGCCAAAAGTCGATACCTGATTGGCTGCCAACAGTTTCGCTTTCGCTTTCGCTCCGCCTACCGTTTGTTGTGAACCGGGCTTCAACCTCCTGTTCCTTTCTCTGTCCGTTCGCGCCACTACATTGTTGCAGGTGAACCGCTAACTACACGCCGCTGAACAATTCCTTTCGTAAAAGCGCAACCCCTAGTTTCGCACTGTACTTGCACTGTTTTAAACGTTTAAGCACACTAACCGCACTTCGTTAATTAGCTTATTCACTGATATTGTTCATAGTTAAGTTCCTTACATTTATCTACAATAATCCTTCCATCTAGCCTTTTTTTTTTTTTCAGTTATAAACCTTTCATTCTACACTCGTGGTGCATACCAACGTCTGCGGCGAAACATGCTTAACCTATTCGTTAAAGACTTTTGCTGCCATTCCCTATCAATGCAATGACCTCTTACTGTCAAGTATGTGTCTACTGCCCTCGATGTCCAGCCGTCAGTTGTCAGAGCCACAGCATCTACGTGGAAAAATACTTTTTTATTCTTTTCCTTCACTTCGTTGTTTATTGCTTGAATCCTTCCATCCACAATCTTCCTGCTTGGTATACAATAGCCAGGCTCAACAACAGCCATAAATATATGAAAACCTACATTTTCCACGAACAATATTGGTAGTAAATCCATTCCTATCATTTTGCACATTGCTTGGGTGATAAGTTCCGCTCTGTCCGTGCTGACATGTCTTACGCTAACGGCTTGTGCGACGTGCGATGTGCATTTACGTTTCTTTAAAGACGATATATGTGTTTGGGTATATGCGTTGTCGTCNGATAAAGCGCCACTAGATNTACTCCGGTCTCCTTGTTCTGCNTAACTGCANCTGAAAGACAGAACCNTCAGTTATATTATTTTCAGTATTAGAATATGATCGTAGTATTAAGTGCCAGAATACAATGTATAGTTTGTCGGTAAACACTGAGACGAGCAATTGCAAAACAAGAATATATGTAATACATATAAGTCACCATTCCAAAAATGTCACATGGGGAACTACAAGCATGTGCAATATAAAAACAAACTGTTCCGCTTTAAAAATCAGTAACCTTTACGTGATCCTGGCAAAGCCACCCAAGGTCAAACAAACCTTACCACCTTATGTCCCCTTAAATCCAATCAACTTTGGTATGGAACTTTTTAAATAAACACCCTGTATAGTGTATATGTCGTCGGTCATTGAAGACTTCACAAAAATATCGGAAGTTAAAATACAATAAGGGCGATCTATACTGGCAAATACACTTATAAATAATAAACATAATTTATGAGATATTCCGTTTTGGGGCAACTGTAAAATAGTCAGCAACATTGTGCTTTGTTTGTTACGTACTTCGGAGGGTTTATAGTTCAGTTGTAGTTGCCAACCTATTTCGTTGATTACAGATTGTAATGCTTAAGAGTCTGTCTGGCAAAACTACACAATAAGACATTACTGTAGATATCTTCCTATTTCGACGTCAAAAGTGGGTTCATCGGTTGATGTTCCATGTGAAAAGTGCACCACACAGCTATTATGTTTTGTAAGTGACAGAATTTGTAGNNCGCGTCCCAAATAATAGCTATCAATAAGTAAATGGACACAAATTGAAAATTGTGTAAATGGTAAACTTTGAGTAGCACTCTTTGTGAGGATACTATGAGCATTTGGAGAGAGGCACAAAACACAATTAAGTGTGCACAACACTCTTTGTAAAGCTACTATGAGCATTTGGAGACATGCACAAATATCAATTCCACTTGCACAAAAATGCCAACAAAATTTATAAAGATGATATGTGCTGTTTAACACATTTTTAAGGTCATTACAGACTGTCAACTTCTCACATTTAAACAATGGCATTATTATGATTAAACACTTTTTATTCAGACAGTAAATCACCCATGCCGGGACCAATNGCGTGCAATGATAGTGGCTTAACCACTACGCTGCCGTGGCCGGCTACCTACACAGATACAAAGATAAATTGAATTTCATCATCTCAATTTTTTTCATATCGTTCCAGGAGCATTCTTAAAAACATTAATATAGGCTTACAATTGATGCACAAAAAACAATTGTATGTGCACAAAAAGTTTTGAACAGTTTTCTATAAGAAAATGTCATTTTCGTGAAAGTGCTACTCAGGCTTCAAGTTGGAGTAGCACTATTAATACGGCTATAATGGGCTTATCATCGGTGCGCAAAAATTAATTGGATGTGCAAAAATATCTCTACGTATTACGATAACTAGAATTTGAAAATCTCGTTTTATCTCAAATTGTCAAGTTGGAGTAGCACTATTAAAAAGGCTATAATAGGCTTATCATCGATGCAGAAAAATCAGTTCCATGTGCACAAAATATACTACGATAACTAGAATTTGAAAATCTAATTTTTTGTTATATCGTCAAGTTGGAGTAGCACTATTGAAAGGGCTAATATGGGCTTATCATCGGTGCACAAAAATCAATTCTATGTGCACAAAAATTGTTCAACAGTTTTCCATAAGAAAATTTCATTTTCGTGATAGTGCTACTCAGGCATCAAGTTGGAGTGCATATTTGTTTTTTGTTTTTAATGAGTTTTTGATGGTGCACACAAATTTTTAATGACTGCACAAAATTCCTATTACACTTTTACATTAATATTGAGTAGTGATACTCCAACTTGACAGAGCTTTTTATACCCACGGCTGAGAGTCATAGGCGTCAGCAGAATGGAATTCAAGGGAGGGGGTTAAAATTATATATAAAGAACATATATTAAAGAAATGCATAAGGATAGCCTACATTTGTTTCTTACCTTTGGCTTTTAGTATCTATTTTTCGAAATACTGCCGCCCTAATTACAGTGAACATATACGTAGGCCTTTAAACATAAGTTTTGATTCCAGAAGCGAATTTGGAAAAGTTCACTTGTTAACGTAAGTTTTTTTTTTATTCATAAACTGTAATTTATCTTCAAATTATTTTACATTTTTTTATACCGATACTCAATTTAAAGAGAAGTATGCCTTTTTGTACAGACTGACTTCAAAAGAAACAGAAAATAAATTGCCTTAAAATTGTTACACACTGGAAATATATTCTGAACACTGAAGTGTATATTTACATCTCTCAAAACAATCTTACTCACTCATCACTTGATTCACTGCTAGGTTGCATTCTCAACTGATCTATTCCTTTACGTACAAATTCGTCTTTGTTCATGCTAATGACTTCGCGAAGCACATGCATGTGGCACGGTCCAGTCAAATGACCTTCGGTCAATGTAACCTTCACCATGTCTTTACTCTACTGAGAGTGCTAACAGAACGCTTTATAGTACAAGTAGTCAGAGGTAAAGTCATACTCATAGCAATTAAAGGAGCACTATTTACTGATGGGAAGACAATTTGCTTGTTTAATCAGATTGACTAATAATACCTTGCCAATCTCGCTCTCATTTTTTGTTTTATTTTAAAAAACGTTATACCACAATAACGTTTCCTCCTCGAAATTATCAACGTTTAACAAATTATGTATATTCTCCATTACCTTGCGAAAATCGGAAAGACACACTGTTGACATTTTGATGTAAATTTAATAACCTGTATCCACCCCTATTTTCATCAGCAAATCGATGCTTGAGAGATGGCAGGAATTAATCTAAATATGGACTGTCTGTAATAATTCCTCGGCGAGACACCAGAGTGATTGCAACGATGGACTTGCGCGCTGTTACAGGAGATACTTTTACCTCTATGCCGAGTTGCTCATGATTTCTTGTTGAGTTTGTACCGAAATGTACCGAGCATTAACTGGAGGATTTTGGAAATTATTTTATAACACATTGTCTCTGGCGTCAACACAGAAATTTAGTAAAGCTTGAACATTTCCTGTAACATTTGTTTTACCACGTAAAGATATGTTTTGGGACCCACACAACACAACAGTAGAAACAAGTCTACGATATGTATATCACTATTTCAGATTAGTGCATTTTAATTTTTTTTAGATAGGCTTATATAGACCAGAAATGCAATCAACTTCTTCAAAATATGCTTACTGTAGACCTCTGAATAATATCCACTTTTTCGAGAAACTCAGTGACAATATCAAACACTGGCACTATATTCAAGTAGATATAGCACCATGAAAGTGACATTGTCTGGGAAGTGTCAGTATCTTATGTTCCTTGAATAAATTCCTGACATGAGCTCCCCATTTTAAGTTCGCCAAGTATCTTGCCGCTCTCTTTTGTAGTTTAAACTAGTGCTCACGACGTGATACGTATTTCAGGTATACGTATAACCGTTATACGTATAATACGCCGTTTTGAAATACGTATATTTATAACTATACGTTTATCCGTATCCGTATTTAGATNTACAGTAAGTTTATAAATTATACGTATTTCCAGCAGGGTTGGGCATTAATCGATTACAATTGTTAATCTGATTGAATTATTACAAATTACGATTACAAATAGTGATCGGAAAAGTAATCGCGATTACTTTACGATTACAAATCGTAATCGGAAAAGTTATGGTGATTACTTTAATCGATTGACGAAAGTAATCATTAGTTGGGATTACACGAATCAATCGTTAGTGAGTATTCGTAATCGCAGGGTTGGGCATTAATCGATTACAATTGTTAATCTATTGAATGATTACAAATTACGATTACAAATAGTAATCGCGATTACTTTTACGATTACTTTGACATTTCATATCAACTAGGGGTGTGCGAGCGCTCGAAAAGTCGGGTTNTCAATGGTGATCTAACCCAATCTAAATGACTACAAATGGGTTGACTTCAATCACTATCGGCAAATCCCTGCTCCTCCTGAGATTCTGAATACTATATGCTGCAATTAACTCAAAAGTTGCAATACGACCAGTAAACTGCATAAAAGTAGTCTTGTTGACATTTATATTTAAATTATTTTGGATCAGGTATTGGGCCAAACTATTTATTAAAGCAAAAGTATTAATTTCAAGTTCATGTGTCTTTTTGTCCGTAATAAACAGCGCAATATCATCCGCATAGCAAACTAAGTTATTATCTGGTATTACTTTACCAATATCATTTATTTAAATTAGAAAAAGTAGGGTTCCAAGGATTGATCCTTGTGGTACTCCATACTTAATTATTTCCGTTTTAGAATTATTTTTAGTCAGATTGTGCCCTTTGTCTAAGTTTATGATTTCTACATTCTGTTTTCTAAATAAGACTCAGGCCATTTAAGGGCTATACCAGTTACTCCCATTTTTCTTAGTTTCTCTACAAGAATTTTATGTGCAACGCTATCGAATGCTTTGGATAGATCTAAAAAGCGTCCTACTGTTCTCTCTCCTTTTTCGAAAGCTTCTATTGCTCTATCAGTGAATTGAATCAGTGTTGTTTTAGTTGATTTTTTTTCTAAAACCATGCTGAGCATTGATTAAAATTTTATTTTTTTCAAATTGTTCAATTAATCTGTTGAATACTTTAGAAAAGTTTGACATTAGGGCTATGGGCCTATAATTCCCTATACCAGTTTTATCCCCTTTTTTATAAATCGGCACAACCTTGGCAATCTTAAAAGGTTCTGGAAATATGCCTCTTTCTAAAGATTTATTGAAGATATGTGTTAAGGGTGACATTATGCTTGTTTTGCAGTTCTTGATGAGTTTCATAGCCACCCCATCTGGGCCTACCGACCTTTTGCTTGCTATTTTCCCTATTATTTCTTTGACTTCACTAATCGTTACAGGTTTGAACATGGTCATTCCATGCTCAGAGTTCTGGGACAGATTGCTATCATTTTTTTTTATTATTTTGGAACCGGTATTACGTTACTTACTGTGTTTATAAAATAGGTATTAAACAAGTTACAGATTTTTTGTTTTATTTCTCTCACTTGATTTGTCAGTTCTTTCTGTGTTTATCAAGCTGCAGGCAATTTTGAAGAGGAATTTCCATTATTTAATTTTTTTAGAAGATAATTAGTCTTAGCTGATCTTACAGCCCTTTCATAAGTTTTCTTATTGAATGCATATTCCTCCTTTACATTGTAATTTCCTGTGGATTTGAGGATATCATAANGTGTTCTGACTTTCCCTTGCATTAATTCAAGTTCCATTGTGTACCATCCATTTTGTTTTTGTTGGTTAATTGAACTTTTGAATCTAACCACTGGACAGGATATGTCCAAACAAAACCTGAAAGTATCTATGAAGATCTCTGTCTTTCCATTTATATTTGTTGTTTCAAAAACATCCTCCCAGTTTTCTTTGCGTAGTAAGTAATTCAGTTCGTGAATAGTTGATTTGTTTATTTTTTCTTATTTTCAATTATTAAGTCTAGCGTTGGATTATTGACCATGGTGAGCTCTAAGCTGACTGCTGAGTGATCTCCTGTTAATGAATTTATGACAGAGGAGTGCCCATAANCCTTAGGTGCTACTATATTATCTAGACAAGTCCTGCTTTTAATGCTGGTAATCTCATTAATTTTTGCTTCTAGGTTAAATTCATTCAAAATTGCTAAAAACCTTTTGGTGTAATGGTTTGTCTGATCCAAAATATTTAGATNGAAATCCCCAGCAATTATTATATTGTTATACTTACTGGTGGCAGCCTCTAAGAGGTGTAATAGTTTGTCTAGAAATATGCATTTAGAGCTTGACCGGGACCTGTATATAGCAACAATCGAGGAGCTAACTTTGTTATTATCTCTCCATATTGCTGAGGAAAACTCAAACTCCTTTTCTTTATTGAATTCATTTGTTATGTCATTAGGGGCCATTTCTATATTATTTCTAGTATAAATACTTGTTCCACCGCTCTTCGTGTCTGCTCGTGTTGAATTATTTATTAGTGAGAAGTTGCATAAATTTAGGTTTTCTATTTCATGGTTTTTTAAGACATGTTCAACCATTATGAAGATATCAGGCTCAACCTCCTCAAGTAGTAATTCAATAAGTTCACTTTTATTACTATAATATGCCACATTTTGAGCTAGAATATGAAGTTTATTAAACTGGCTGGACTTATTTTTAGACAACGAAGGAAACCGGGTTGAAGTAATAGTTGTATCATAGTCACTACCCTTTGTTAATTCCTGAATATCTAACCTTTGGTTATTCCTAAAAAATATTTAAACTCTAACTGTTCCATTACCATGATATCTTTATGGTTGGAAGATTCCTTTAATTTTGCGATATCTACTGATTTTTGCTCAAAACCTAAAGCTGTTGTATTTTTTTTTTATTATTTAGTACATTTTGTTCTAGGAAATCGCTAATAATAGTACTTAAAATCTCTNTTCCTAGATAGTTCATGTGCATCCCATGCTGTGTGTTGCTGTCCCTTTTTATAGGACCTATTCCAGTAAAATTTACATAATAATATTTGTTACACATACATTTCATTTGTTTATTTGTTTGTTTAATTTCATTATTTACACACGATAGTGCCCATAAGTCATGTCGTAANGGTATTTCCACTATCATTACATTAGTATGTGCTAGGTTTTTTATAATATCTTCAAGTACCTCTAGTGCCTTACCTGCCCTATCTTTGTACACATCATTGGCCCCTGCCATAATTATAACACAATCATTTTCACTCACTTCTTTGAGACACGCCCCTGGTTTGACGATCCCTTGTATTTCACAATGGCCTATTTTTGCACTTATTTTTTCGGTGAGCCCTCTCCCATGACTGTCACTATAAAGTCTCACATTTTTTGGTTTAGAGATGATTTCGTTTTCCTCTCTTTGTTGTACTGTATCATGGTGCACCTCAGTTTTATTTCTAACTTCCGTGTTATTTATATTTACTTTCAGTCTANTGTTTTTTTTTTATTTTCATTAACAACAATTTTACTTGTACTATAACTACTTAACCTAGAGGTAACCTCCGACATTTGTTGTTTACAATCACACGGAATGCACTCACAGTTAATTTTCTTTTTTGCACTTTCGTGTTCATTTCGTACCTCTACTAGTTTTTTTTTTAGTTTTGTATTATATAGTTTGAGGTTTTTGCACTCTGTTAACAGTTTATTATTTTCTTCCTCAGCCTTTATTTTAATTATGTAGTGCATGCAATACCACCGGTCGTTTTCCCCTGGAATGTCTATTTCCTCCATTTCCACGCATTGCAAGTGATGCCAAAATTCACAACTATCACACTGTATGCCATTGGTATCAACTCGGTAGTTACACATAGGGCAGTAGTCAAATTGTAATATATCACTGCTATTGTTTTTCAAGTTTGTATGTATACCGGTACCATTTTGTGCACTAAGTCTATGTTCATATTCCTCCAGAACCTCCCATGTTATACTGCAAATAACTTTAGTTGAGACTTCGTTAGGAAAAACTAATTCAAAAAGTCTCGTTTGTCTAACTACTTTAGCAGTTACATTTTCTTTGTCTCATACATGAGTGTCTCCTATAATATGTATTTTACTATTAGGCCTATAAGTGTTTTCCACGTTTTCTGAAACTGAATTACTAACTTTTTGAGATTCAATCAGTGGTGTACTATTTTGATCTTTGCTTATATTATTATTGGTTTTTGATGTATCAAACTGAGAGCACAATATTACTATTTGTTCATTTAGTTTTTCTATTACCTCATTTTTCACTGATAATTCGTTTGACAAGATCAAAATGTCTTGTTTTAAGTTAACTATGATTTTTTGCGCTTGCTCAATTTCCTCATTACACNGTTCATTTGAAAATATATAGCTATTTAGTTCGTTCTTTAGTTTGTCATTTTCTTTAACCAATGTTTGTATTTTTGTANCTAGTTCAGTTACAGTAGGCCTATTTACTGTTACTTTATCATCAATTTCATTNATGCTATTTTCACTATTCATAGTGTGTTTGTTTGCTGATGTTACTGGAGNTGAACTGCCTAGACCAGATGGAATATCTGTACATAGTCTTAGTCCTTTGTCATCTAATGATTTCCTCGTATTTGTCCTGTTATTTACCAACTTATCTTTAGCTCTTATTTTCCTATTTTGCTTATCAACTTTACAGCAAACATCGCAAACCCACCTGGAACTTTTTTCTTCACAGTAATACAAAAAGTCAACATCCGTAAGTTTTACACAATCTTTATGAAACCATGATTCACAAGCACTTTCACATAGAATGGAATCTTGATTGTAATCATCGATTTCCAATTTGCATACACCACAGTTATACTTAGAATCACAATTCACACCTGTGGTTTTGCTTATAATTGTTTCAGGCCCTGGATTCAGTTCAATATCTCCACTTAGAAGTAACAACAAACCAAATATTATTCTGGGCACACTTTTCAGTCTGTTGTTCGGATACAGCTGATTCGATCGTGATTTTCTTTTGTTAAAACATTGTATGATAGAGTTCAAAGAGTAGATACGATTTTTAGTCTCAAATAAAAAATTGAGATTATTATACTGTTTCACCGATTTTAAGGTTTCTTGAAATTCCCTTTCCAGAAAATTNTTCCTCTTTTCAATGTTTTTAAATCGAATTATTGCAAGAAATACGCAGAGAATAATAAGAATCTTTTTCGTAAAGTCCGCCATTTGCCTACCTCACGTAGGTGATCAATAAGGCTTCACACGTGCAAAACTGCAATGAAGGTTGAATAGCCTACTTATTTCTTATCACTATGATATAAAAGTCTTTTAAAAGATGCTTGTACGCAAAATTAAATAATAATAATTATATATTATGGAGGATTTGGCATTTTTCCTCTAATCATGCATAGGGCCCTGATTCAACTTGGACTTTTCTTGCAGGCACCAACAAAAACAAAAATATATTACGGAGCGAAATTACACACATCTGTTCACTTCAAGCACCAAGCACCAATTGCGAGTCTCCAATATGTTTGAAGGGTTGCTCTGGCAGCCTCGCTGACTGGATGGAGTAATACTATAATCAGCGGTTCGAGAAACCGTACCGACAGTGAAACTTTGAAGCTAGTTTCTTTATTTGTCAAAGTATTCTACAGAATGGTTTCCATAACTTCGTTTCTCGTCCGTCACAAAACGTTAAAGTTTGAGAATTGTTAGATTTTTTTAATATATTTCAAAAATGCTCGCAATTTCTGACTCGTCTCCTACAAATTTCTACTCGTCATGGACGAGCAGACGAGCGTATTTTTCAAGCCCTTACATTAATAATATGTATTTAGCAGTTAGAAAACAATGTCATCTATATACACCTAACACGTGGCAATATAGAAATTGTAATGTAGTTTTTTAATTAATCGTAATCGATAATATGCAGTAACTAATTTGGCTCTTAAGAATTTAACACATTGTAGCTGTTTGTCAATATTGTACACGTAAATATCTGCCATCAATACTTTTAAACGTTTCTTTGAATTGAGAGATATCGATAAACACCAGACTTTAATATGTTAATGAAAGACATTTAGTAATTCCACACCACTGTAAATTTAAGAGCATTNTTAATTTAGTCACGGCCACGTAAAGCATTGTTATAGCTGTTTTACAATTTTGCATAACAATGGAATGCCAGAATACAAACATACAAATATGATTTAAATATTTATATCAAGATTACCCTCTCCTCGTAGCACTGATGGCCTTACAAATATGATATATTAACATTGTTTCAAAAAACGGATATCAGTGCAAGACAGGTACGCCTATTCAAATATCCTTCCAGCTACAAGTATCCGTCCAAAAACGAATGTCCGGATATCCGTATTACGGATATCCGACGACGTCATTATCCGACTAATCGGATATCCTTTTATTCGGATAGTCGCAGCTCTAATGCTGATCCCTGAAAATATAATTTATGGTAATACGTAGATCAGTATGAAAAATCTGTTGTTTTTTTTCCATAACCGTACAAGATATGTTTTTCACAGCATTAGGAGGAAGAAAGTTTCTGCTTCTAACGGAAATAGATCTNGGTGAAGAACGTATATTTGCAGAGTAATTGCATAGTTTTTTTAAAATACAAACTCAGAATTACCTTTACCTCCATTTTTAAAANTGACCCAAATGTTGTGGCCTTTGAAATGGCACCCTAAATGATTTTATTCGCCCAGCAGTTTATANGACATGAATTGCTTTTCATGTTTAATTGTAATTCTAGGCGTTACCACCTTTTCTTACACGAATGAGCTCCTATGCTCTTCAGAGAAGTTACACCACCTTTCACCATCTTTTTATAGTTACAGCACAGGTATCAAACTGCTTTACTTAATATAAACGTGTGCTTTTTCGGGTTCAAATGTATCGACTGTAATTTTGGTTGGTTTTTATGTTTTAAATGTATTGCATATGGAAAGTACACAAGAGAGTGTTATGTTGAACGTATAATCTATTTACATGAATACAATTTGAAGGCCGAAGATTTTACCGGGCTAATGGCCGTTACCAAATAACACTGTCATTGATAGATTAACTTAAATCATTAACTTTTCAAATACTGTACCCTAAATTCTCACTAATTCGGACTTCGTTTTTAATTTTGTTTATAATTTATTTTTTACGTAATACACAATAAATTCAGCACGGCAATTATGTTTTTTTTTAATGCTTTTGGAATATTACTGTTCAGTGAAACACCACACTAATGTTTTTATTTTAAATATACAGCCTTTCAGTTGTGTTCGTAGGTTAAAGAGAAGATTTACTGTATATGAACAGCTCGNGTTACAAGTAAACTTATTCTGTTAGGGTCTTATATTCCTTATTATAACACAATATGCTTTTGTCAAGACTGTCTGTAGCCCTCTTACAATTTGGAGTAATCTAAGGTAAACAAAGAAAAACAACAAAACGATGTAAGACTTTCCTGTAACTTAGTGATGTAGATGTTTTGACAGAAATCCTGGCATTACGCTGGCTTCTTGATTGATATTTTTACTACAGTTAGTCTGGCAATAATGTGATATTTTTAAGAATGTAAAACGATGTTTATTTAATCTGGACACATAAAATGAAGGTAAAAACTATCTAAATATTTTGGTAAAATATGTTTTGCATGAAAGTTGAGTAATTTTTAGAGAACCACATTTATGCTGCATTGAGCATATGTTTGAGTACTTCTGACTCCAATTCGTCATTACATATTTCATATGGCGGTTTGAACTTGTCATCGGTTTTTCTGAGCAGTAGAACAAATAATTCCAGTTACCGTTTCAAACTAAAAGTTACACAAATTAATAAAGTTTTAATTAGGTTAAACTAACCTTTTTAACATATGCTGTGTTCAGGTAATGTTAGTTGGTCATCACAAAACGTTAGCCACACTAAAGATAGGGCTACATATCCGGCTGTCGGTATCGGTCCGCACTGGTCCACTCAGGAGCCGGCTAGGCACCACAAGTTGTGAACGTCTGTGGCTAAATTGTGATGGGAACTTGAAACATCCTCGAGTCCCGAATGGTGCGTGCACATTAAATGTACGCCTTTTATATTTTTATTTATCTCTCACTTCCACAGCCGAGCACGATGCGCGGAAGTTAGACGAAAGCGCACGGAGATATCCGAAGGACTTCAGCTATACCTCAAGGGTGGCTACATTGTAATCGGCCAAATAAAATTCCTGACGGGGTCGGACTAGTGCCGTGCGGATCAGTGCTGGTTTAAACATCTAACGGAGTTGATCTGGATGACTCCGACCGAACATGTTTAGCCGGTCCCATATAAATACGTGCATAGCATTTATCGGCATTTTGCCGGTTCCTAGCGGACAGATACCGACAGCCGGATATGTAGCCCTAGCTGAGCACTTACTGTTTGTCATTTTTAACGGAACTGAAATGAGTATAACAATCCGGTAAATTATGTGTTTCTTCTGTATAACCAGTTTGAGTTACATTTCTTATTAACAAGTGATGTGTGTAATGTATAGCTCAAATGCAAACTTGTGTTGCAAGTAATATTGTTATTGTTGGCTTTTAATGTGAATTGAATTTTGTGAATTTACCTTTATTATCTTTTACTGTTGTATTGTGAACCGTGTACCTAATTTGTGTTTTTATGTTATTGTTTTTAAAAGTCAGATGTTGGTACATGACAAATCATGTTCGTCATGAAACCAACATTCACTAAGCTACAAATGCTCCTACCAGTTTTTTGTTCATTGTGGGATTTGTTTTTACGTAGCTGTAAGATTGAGCATTTATTTAGTCGACAATTAATGTGTTTCGTATTAATATGTATTATAGTAGGTTATACTTAGATTTAGATTATCGGTTAATGTTCATTAGGCTTAAGTTGTGGAATATGTTGGAGATAGTACTACTAATATGAAATGTAATTACAATAGTATGTAGATAGTTTGTCTACATACAAACTGAGACCTTCAAATGGTCATGGTTAGAACTAGACGTGTGAACAACGTGATACTCTTTGCAAAGCTAAACGGGAATTCGGTACGTTCCTCAGTCAAATGGGCAATTGCTATATCGCATCCCTCTGGAAGGTAAGTGGATCACATTTTTCAGCTTCGGGTGTGGACATATATTTCATGATGCCGAGTACAGAATAATGACTTGTGTGTGTAATTATGAGATATACTTTAGTGGCGATTTGAATCAACATTCCACCAAATAAGTCAACATTTGCGTGTTACTTCAAATTCAGCAGCATTTCATCCTCAACAAAAGCAGAAGTAAGATATGTGAAAAGAGAAATTAACACTACTTACCTTAAANGACTGGCGGACAGAGGAAATATAGATTCTGGCAACATGAACTTTCTGTGGTGATATTCTTTCGTTTTCTTCATTTGTTCTTCAAGACAAGATGTGATAAATACTAATCGGAGAAGAAAAATAAAATTGGGAGCACCCCATTTGTGGAAGTGTAACGTGAATTTGTTTGCTAGATATCGATTGATATAGTTATATCTGGCGTTGACTAGAAGAAATTACTGTTATCTCCAAGAGCAACGTTGCTACCATAAAATTAGAGGCTGTTCCAATACTTATCTTACATGTTACATATCTTTCTGCTACCGCAACTTCCATACTTAAACGTGTTCCAACTATTAGCAAGTTACTCTTCTAACTATACAATACGTTNGCAACTTAGCTTAACTGGTTATAATGTACAGCGNGACTTACAGACTACATAACAGTACGCCTGCATATATGATATTGAAATAAATGAACTTTGTATCTTAATCACTGTGTTGACGATCAGCGNCTGTTTTCAGCACATGCACTGTTAAACGTTTAGCTAAACACTAGCAGTCAAGCAAAGTCAAGGACTCGAGGAATTCATTGCAAGCTTTGTGTAGCTGCTTCAACTCAAATCAAGTTATTCTGAAACTGGTGTGANCTTCAGCAAAGTTCGATGCCAGTACGATGTTCTAATGTTAATTTTNATATTGNATTTATNTGGTGTATGTNAACATCAAGTTCGTTTTAAGATTGGTGACATTATCAAATGCAAAGTTGAAGATCCGTAACTATTTTTTGNTGCTGTATATGAGGAAATATCAGCTGAAGAGTTGTATTTACTGTTATACGGAAACAAATCGTCGTTTACACGCTGGATATGAGTCAAATAAGTTTGGCCTTTTGGAACGTGTGTCCAATANTATTTTGTACCTGTTATGGTGAATTGATTTTGTACGTTTCCTCTATATTTGCATGATTACTCTAGATGCATCAACTGCTGCCAGCGTTTTCAAGTACCACGAGTCGGGAACAAAGCCCAGTTAGAACATTTTTTGCCTGAAGGTTTGAAAGTTTCTACGGCGTCGCATTAGATGAAAACAGAAGGCGTCTGTGGTCTGTCTGTTTCAGAAATATACGAAACAGTTGGATGGTAATTAGAAGTTCTTCTTTCGAAAGAGTGGCCATCACTCGTCTGGTGGTCAGCATACGGAACACAAGATCGGCAGGTGAATCTCTGCAAGTGTCATTTTTTTTTCATTGCAAATATAAGAACAGATACTCTTCGTCAGATGACCCACCTAGTGTCGTTCGACGTAAAGCAACGTATCAAAACGATCTCCAGTCTAATTTGGTGAACAACGTTGTGCTGTCGATTACACTTTTCTTTGAAGGAAATGTCAAGCAATCACACTAGCAAAATAAAAATAAAAAAGTTTCATAACCAGTCAGCAGTCTCCGAAGCTGTTTGCTAAAGTAGCATTGGTATTCTTGATGCTTCAGGACTTTTAAGTATCGTCGAATCTTTTATTTTTTTGCGTTATATTGATAGAGAGAATAATTTATCAAAGGATTTGGATTTTCATGTTAATTTGGCATTCACATTTGACTTAACCGTTTCTGCTATCCTTCGATTTTGATACGTAAACGAAATTCAGCTACAGATGTTTAGGGCAACAGCCCTGCCTTGTACTCATTATAGCTACTTTGCTATTTTAGTCACAAAGTGGGCATACTATTGCGAGACGGTAGCATATTTTTATTATTTTGGAAGATACTGACTTTTTTGCACATTGTTACCATACTAAATAAAAACAATCTAAAGTCCTTTTCTTATTATGGTATACGAGGGCGGTCCGATATTAAAGGTGCCGATGATGCATACACGTCACCTGCGCAAGCAATCTCGACAGACTGAAGTGAAGAAGAGTGTTGTAGAAACAGTGCTGATTGCAATTCATTAGTCTACGTTTGATGCGCTAACACGATGGTCGGCCAAATTCAAATGTATTCCAAGGTCGAAGCGCGTGCAGTTATCAGATTTTTGTAAGCAGAAGGTGCGACCCAGAGTGACATT
>KZ874501.1:12469-26187 GCA_003456935.1 Machilis hrabei
GTCTGCGAAAAAAATTTTAATAACATTATTGGGTCCAAAGAACACGCTCTTCAATTTTTGTGTAAAATTTTTTATACACCCTGTATATTAATTTTTTTTCTCTTTATTTCGTTTTTCGATCCTACCCGACCGGAGGCTAATTTTTGAATAGCCCTCGTAAAACATGTCATCTAGTATTTGTGTGTTTCACGCATCAAGTCCGTCTTGTTTTGTTATTTTTAGTTTATAGTCCCACGCTTCTGACTGCGACGGTCTAATGGACACCCCATCTGCGTTGTTACGACGCTTCAGGGTGATTGAATGTTGTCACTCACTCGACACGTAGCCGGTGCTGGGTTCTTTTACGTCGAACACTAATCGATGGGATGCCACTTTTAACGTCCCTCACGGAAGACGCCTACGATCATACCTTGGTGTGGAGTGCTTCACGGGCAGACTAGTATGATAACCCTTTCTACTCAGGGTAGGAAAGCCTTCTTCGATACGAAAGAAAACTGGGTGATAAAGTCTGTCAATTAGGATATAATTCATAATAAACAATTCCATTCTAAGTATAAAGTATTTAAATTTGAAACTTAACTAAAGCATCATAATGTGTAGACAAAATTGTTTGGAGCTGAAAAAAAGATGTAGTTATCCCTAATAAATGTCATCAAAATTAAAAACAACATGATCATTTGTTTAATTAACATGGAATAAATTTGTTGGGCTCTTATGGTTTAGACTTTGTATAATTGAGAATTTGTGTGAGACCAAATGATTGGTTTCATGTCCTGCCCTTGGTTGTTTGTAGGCTAACAAATATCAAATTTCTGTTATTGGAATCTTAAAAATTGGCTACATTTAAGTTTCCAGCATTTTGGCTTACCAGTACTGTAAGGAATTCCTGACAAAATTTCAGAAAAAATAAATAAACAAATAGATAAGTAAAAAAGTTTCTTTCTTCTTGATGTTAAATGCATTTGTTGATATAAGCCCTATGTATTATGTTTGCAACTATTGTTAGTAAATTATTGTACTTTCACTTCACTTGGTCTCTTCACCCCCCCCTCCCCCCATTTTATGTGGATAAAATTTGCACACTGAGTGTCACTCCAAAAGCTCTCTAAATTGTCTAGATTAAAAGAGTGAGAAGTCAGTAGTAAATGAAAGTCCACCTTCGACTTAACCTTTGTAGTACAAAAGATAACAAAGAAGAAAATCAATCTGTAGGCTACCTGATAAGATGTAAATGCCGACTCTACATAATTTTAATATCTTTCTTCCGTTCTCAAATATAGATTAAATAGTGTTCAGGTGGACCAAGATAATGATTGTAGTATGCAGATAGAGCAGAAAAGCTGGTGACACAAACAAACGAGAGATTGAGAATAAGTCTTTCCATTTTAGTACTTGCAGAATAAAACAGTTTTGCCTGATTTAAAGTTTTAGTTTGATACCGTTTTATTTGTTTTTTGTTTTTTTTACAATCAACATTGGAAAAAGTTTTGTTAGCATCTAGCACAAGTCATACGGTATTATATTCAGTAAAACTCAAAAGTTGGTATTCTGCACTATATTTGAGCAATATACAATTACATACATTAGCTTCTAATATCCAGTGCTGTTAAAAGTTTATTTTAACAATATCTGTTATGTCACGAAACGCTTTATCTAGTAGTACNATCATGTTTAGTAGCAGGAGAAACCAAAGACGTGTGCTCAGTAGAGCATTGGCTGTGAAAATAATTGTAAAACAGACAAAGGTGTGAGAGTGCGTAAAGAACTAGTGAGGGAAGATTGAGATATGTGTGAACAGTAGGCCTATTAATATTAAGACTTGTTAAGAGTTATTCTGCAGTAAAGTATTTCTTGGGATGGAAAATTAGTCCCATTTTAGTAGGGCTGATATAAAAACTTGACCTTTTTAGAAAACTATTTATTTTAGTTCCAAATTATTTTTAGGATTGAAAAACATATTTACAAGTTAGCAATAAAATAAATAACGTAATTTTTAAAATAAGTCTTGACTAATCTACGAGGTCATGCCAGTTGTTGTCGAAGTTTTTGAAAGGTGAAATATAATTATAATGTAATTTAATTCAGAGTACCTGTGTGAAAGTACATTTTAGTGGGGCTGATATGCACAAATATTGACACCACTTGTACAGCTTCTAAAATATAAACAAGTCAGGTGAACACAGCTAATCAAAATGTTGATTGATTCATGTGACAGATAGTTTGACATGCTTCTGACATTAGCATTGCCACATCAGCGCTGTTGAAACGTCACGATTGTCTTCGTTTTCTCTCTTAAATATGCAGAAATCTCTACTTTTCTTTGTTGAAAATTAAACTAGTGAATCTAGTTCATCAGAAAACACTTTCTTAGGTCAGATGCTCACATTGATACTCCACAAGTAATTTAAGGGTGCAGAGCTATGGCACTATCATAAGATTAGTGCAAAACAATGGTAAGTCTGATATTAGTGCAAGAAGATGCACATTTTTTGTGTGCAACGTGTTCAGTGATTGCAGAGCTATAGATACAGATATTCAGACATGGACAGTCTCTCGTATCTTCTATTTTAAGACTAATGATNGCTGTACATAGCAGTGTTGATTAAAGAAGCAAATTAACAACTCAAAGTAGATGTAACATAAAATGTTGAACTTGTCTGCTAGCCAGGGTTGAAAAAAACATATTAAATTTTTTTTAAATTTTTTTTATTTATGACTTTTTTTAAACCCCACAAAACATGTTTTATACAAGTTTTTTCATTTAAAACAAGTTTTTGTTAAGTTTAAAACAACTGGCACTTATGATTATGGCATGGTAGAAAGTAGATTTCATACATAATGTTTTCATTTTTTTAAGGTATCTGTAGGGGAAAGGAGGGTAAGAGTNCGCACCTAACGTATTTGGTATTAATACATTTTTTATTTTTAATCAAAACATACAAAAAAATACAGGAATATATTCGTTACACTGTCCTTTTAATGATTATATCTAAAAACTTTTAAAACAATGTCATGCTACGTCACAAAAAATAAAAATATGGAGAAATGACACTTGCGTACTCTTGGACTCCATGGAGGGCAAGAGTACTATTGAAGTAGTCTAAGAGTACGCGCCTAGCAATGATCGCAAGTAAACGGACCAGTCCCCTCATAACTGGAATATGCCTCATGCCACCACTCATCACAAACCCCGCACTAGATCCATTTGTCATCAAAAGATTCTCCACATCCTGGACAACACGCAGAGATAGAAGCTGAGGCCTCACGACTGGTGCTTGGAGGTAGAGCAGCAACAAGAGCTGTTCAGGTAGAGGCACCAAAATCCAACATTCGAACTGATGGCTGCTTCTTCATTTTAAGATCCTTTCTTCTTTCTTTTTCTGTCTTTATTGTAGCTTTTCTTTTGTGATCAGTTGATTTTTGAATGGTGTTGCAGACAAGATCTCAGATTTTTGTGCTCGTCTGCTCCTCGTCACTTCTTTTTCTCGTTTTGGCATGGGATGGATGCTGATCACTGAGACGTGAGTGTTTTCTTGTTGCCTGTTGTTGGTACACAGATTATTATTATTTAACTGGTCCACCTTCTCCACAGTAGAACAACTTCCAACTTCGTTGTTGATGGGTACAGGATCATTGGATTCTTCTATAGGCTGACGTTCCTCTCGCCTTGTAGTGACCTCAGATGGAAGAAANTCCTCGTCGATGAAAACATCTGGGTTGAAAGGATATATTCCTGTTGATGCAAATCCTTTTTCTGCCTTTTCCAGGGTTGCAACTCGTGAATAGCCTGCACCGAATATCTTGGCAAGTTTCCTCTTCCCTACAGTCTCATCTTGATTCCCTCTACTACACATCCATTTGTCTACTTCTTGGCCGTAAGCTACTTTCAAATTAAAAAACAGAACAAAACGTAGGCTAGGACCTATACAAATAAGTAAGGAGGAAGTAAACTAACACAGGACGGTATAAAGGAATGAAACAAAAAGGGCAAGAGAAAGATAGACTGCGGACAAGAATTCGCACGGACTCTTGTCCTCCTATGCTGTNAGTACTCTTGCCCTCCTTTTTCTTAGTTCACAAAACGTGCCCTAGGTTACAGCACTGAGCAGACAAGGGATTCTTACCCTCGCCATTGAGTACCCACCATATCGGCATATATTCTCCAACAAACACAAAACTTTTGTAATCCGTTTGAAGAATGTTAAAGCTTAAGTTATAACTACGGAAAATTAGAGTAAAAACGATTAAACACACAAACTTACCTGTATAATTTGTAGATTACGTAGGACAAAAACCAAACTATGGTCTAAACACCAGCTCGAACACAACACACAGCCAGTGCATGAAGCTGGCACTCTCAGTGTTGCCAACCTCTGAAAAACGTCCCTTCGAACTCTTGCCCGACTGCGTCCTTTTACCCTCCTTTACCCTACACCACTAATGCTTTCATAGATTTGTTGTAGGACATATTTATTATATTTATAAACTAAACAAAAAACATGTGAATGTATTTTAAACATTTCAGATGGGGCTACACAATCACGAGGTACCCGTTCCGTTTCATCTTCGCCTGTTTGGTTTTGTCTGCAGTGTGTGGACTTGGCCTGATGAAATTCCGAGTGGAGTGGAGGGTTTTCAAGTTGTGGATTCCACAGGATTCTGATTTTGTACGTGATACTGAGTGGGTCTGGGATAACTACCCCCAGAAGCTGAGATTTGAGTCTGTGATCATTACTGCTGACGACGTTCTGCAGCCTCAGATTATGCAGGAGGTATGTCTTCGTTAAATCAGGAACACAATCTTGGTGCAGGGAAAATCACACCAGAAGAAGCAAGACAGGTTACATTACAAAACAATTTTACATGCTTATAGGGAATTCTGTAAGAATATTGTTTTTATATAACGGTATGATGTATTTATATAATTGTATCAAGTAAACCAAAAGAAATAGTTCAAGAATTCCACCAATCTCTTGTCATAAAAAATCTGATTTAGTTTATTATCTTAATTTTTGACAACAAAAAAAAGTAAAACTGTTAACAGCTTATATGCAGCATATGTGCAGAAGCTGTAATAAACCCACTTTTAATATCCCTACAATGCCTACGGTCATACTTTGGTGTAAAATGCTTCCCAGGCAGGCAGACATGTTGGATAACCTTTACATTCAACTCAAGGCAAGCAGTGGGCCCTGGGGTTTGAATTCGGTTCCTCCGAAGTCAATTTAGTCAACTTGTCAGTTTCTCGTCGGATAACCCTTTATACCCAAGGCAAGGAGTTGGCCGCAATATTTGTATCCAGAACCTCATCATTAAAAGGTATTTTTCATCCCAGTAAAAGAAATATATATACTGGGTGAGGCAAGATAACTGTTCAAATCTATATTTTCTCAAATACTAAGTAAAATATTGAATTTATGTATTCGTAGAGTTGGCCAGATGGATGGGGGACATAAGTTTCTCTAAAAGTGTCGACATTTTTCATAGGGAACATAGATCGTGTAATACATCATCTGAAAGCTTAACTTAAAATGAATACAAGGTGCATATTATAAAAATGTAATTCTCAGTAACGGAAAGCACAGTCAAAATTGAAATCAACATACGTCAGCAATCTTAGCGTAACCTACATTTTCTAATACTGCACATCCATCGAAACCGTATGTTGAATGGAACACAATGTGTTAAAAATTACAAATCAATTTTCCATAAACTGGAATTCAGGTCAAACGTACAAATATTGTACCAAAAGCATCGCGGCCAATAATTAAATAAGCTAGCTGTGTGTACATTTTTCAATAATAATGTAATAGGTACTCTCTCGTTGTTAAGAAGATGCAACAGAATACGTAGACTTTGTACATATATTACACAATGTAAGTTATGCTAAGATTGTTGACGTCATATGTTGATTTCCATTTTGACTACTTTCCGTTATTGATAATTAAATTTTCATAATATGCTCATTGTATTCCTTTTAACATAAGCTTTCGAATAATGTATTACACGATGTATATTCCCTATGAAAAATGTTGACATCGGCACTGTAACAAGGACCTTTAGAGAAACCTATGTCCCCCATCCATCTGGCCAACTCTACGAATACAGAAATTCAATATTTTATTTAGAATTTGAGAAAATATTGATGTACAGCTATCTTGCCTCACCAGGCATATGTAATTTACGGATCATGTTATTTTTTTCAAAGAAACAATTAGTGTAAAATAGTGTATACAATAAAACTTGTTACACTGAGCTTGGTGGGATAAGGATTTTGTTTAAACATAAACATTATGTCCATCTTTATTATAATTTGATGGGCACATTAAATAGTTATTTGTTATGTTTTCAAGCAACAAGTGATTTTTTTACTCACAAGCTGTTTAAAAAAAAGGTGAAGCTATAGGCATTCTTTATTGCTCCTTAGCTCTGAGGCTAAAAATAATATACAATACAACAGAAGCAGAAAGTGAGAGGGTAGGAAATGGAAATTGACTGCAGAAAGCAAAGGTGAAAGGAATATATGTCAGTATATTTTTGGAGGAGTTGATGTCAAATAAAAGTGTGTCACTTGGGTATTTAGGTGCATTGATTTTACAGTTCTAGTGTAAAAAGAGGAAGACAAATGTGGTGCACTTTGTTTAGCGTAAAAGAAGTTTATATACACTGACTTAGCAAAACTCATGGGATACCCACCTTATATCTGGTCGGGCCCCCTCTGGCCCTGCGGAGCGCAGTGATACGGCGTGGAACTGAGTCTGCAAGTCCCTGGTACACTTCCGGAGGCAGTTGACACAACACAGTCTGCAGAGCGGCAGCCAATTGTGGCCTGTTCGTGGGTCGAGGATCCAATACACGGAGTCTGCGTTCAAGGGTATCCCAGATATGCTCGATTTGGTTCATATCAGGGCTTCGGGGTGGCCAGTTCAGTCGTTGGACCTCCCCTGCATGCTCTTCGAACCATTCACGGACGGCATTGGAGCGATGTGGCGGTGCATTGTCCTGTTGAAAGACCGCAATGTCGTAAAGGTGTTGAAAAGTCACAAACGGGTGGAGATGGTCTCTGAGCAGCTGACGATACCGCGGATCTGTCAACATGTCTTCCAGAACAACCAGGGGGCCCATTCCTTGCCAGGAAAACGCACCCACACCATGACTGATATCCCACCGGCCTGGATCACGCCCTCTTGGCATGCGGGATCCATCGCTTCATNNGGTNTNNGCCACACACGGTGCCTCCCATCGGCATGGTACAGTTGTTACCGTTACTCGTCGGACCATATGACGTTACGCCACTGTTGCAGTGTCCATCCGCGGTGATTGGTGGCAAATGCACGCCGAAGTGTCCGATGTAGGGCGTGCTCCCATACCCGAGGGCCGCATGTTCCGACGGATGTCCACTGGGAGACGTTTATAGCGTGGCCAGTGTTGAATTAGGCCGCGATTTATTGCAAAGATGCTCTCCTGTCTCTGTTGACCATTCGTCCCAGGTGTCGCTTGTCTTGGTCATTAAGGGTAGCTGGACGCCCGGTATGGTGTCTGTTGTGGACTGTGATGCCTTCATCCACCCATTCTCGGTACACCCTGGACACGGTTGAACGTGGGAAGCCGAATTCCTGCACCACCTCCGAAATTGAATGTCCCATGGGTCGGGCACCCACCACCATGCTACGTTCGAATGCCGTCAACTCACGACGACGTTGCATTTCACATGAATCACTCACACAGCCACTTCCCACAACGTCTCGCACACAACTGCAGCCGTCGCAGAGCCCTGCAGGTGGCGTGGAAGACACGTGGTGTCCGCCCACGAATCAGTGACCTGCTATCCCATGAGTTTTGCATAGTCAGTGTACATCAGGGACATAATTTGTTATGAATGATTATTCATTGTGCAGTATTTGTTTAATAACTTCGGCAATTGCCCATTAACTTCTGTTCATTTTTGCCAGAAGCATCGTTTTTTATATATAAATGGGAGTTGTTTGTGAATGGTGATTGAGTCTTGTTTCAGAAATGCTAAATGGTCCATCAATAAGAAATATAAAATACAGTAACAAGCATTTTAACTTGTGCATTAAAGTATTAAAGTGAATGGATGCATTTTGAAAAGGTCCTATTAATATTATATTGTTTTATTTAAAGTATAGAATTGTTGGCATATGATCAGTAAGCATTTTACAGAAGGCCATGAGTATTAGATTACATGCAAGACTTCATTGAATTATGACCATTTCCCAATATCTTGATGACCTTTTTTTTTTTTTTTTTTGCTCAGAGCACGTCCTTTACTCGGCATGCTGTCAGCTCCACCGGGTGTCTCTATACTGTTGTGGGGATCAGCAAAAATGCTGCTTCAGTTGCAGCCCATAATGCAGGACCAGAACTGGGAGGCCTTTCTAAATCTTCACCTGTCTTTTACAGTATACCACAAATATACAATAGGGCGAGTTTGGGGACCTTTGAACATTGTACTGTGTTCGTCGAACAATTCCTGAACGTTTCAACTTTTTCATAAACCTCTCTTAAATATCAGGCCAAATGACATTTTGTTTTAATAATTCATTTAAATGTTTTGTGCTGGCCTCCATATAGGATTACAGAATAAAATTTACATTTTGATATACACGACACGTAATATTTCAGTGTCCCCTAATACAAGAGTGACACTACACCACTGGCATTTTCAAACATTTGTTATGAGCTTACCATATCAGATGCATCATTTCTGTGCAACAAATACATCACTTAAACATTTAAGTAATTTATCTTTCTTTATTGCCATTCACAACTCTTTGTATAGTATGTAGTTTGAAACATCGCTATCTCGGTAACCATTGTCCATCGACCAGTTTGGTTGGTCTAGTGGTTAGCTCGGCGCACTCTGACCCGAGAGCTTGTGGGTTTGAATCCCGCATAAGGCATAGATGTTTGTGGTGTCCATTTATCACAACAAAAATTGCTTACCTTCCTCAAATGACCCATCAGGTGTCGAAAGGACGTTAAACACCACGTATCATCATCAGTAACCATTCAGAATTAGACACAATGAATGATATTATCACCCCAAAAGTGACAGTTCCTCTTGAATGACCCTGAACAAGCGAGATCAAGATTCATCTTGAATATTATGCTTTACTATTGTTTGTTAGTTGAAGCTCTTTTTTTTGTTTTGCAGATTCTAGAACTACATAAACAAGTTTCACAGATTTCTGCCAACGGCAAAGGTTGGGAAGATGTATGTTTCAAGTGAGTTTCTTAACGTTGAAATCCTTTTACAAGGTCGTGGAAATACCTCGTTTGCTATGTTTAACATAAGTACTAAGCAGAACATTTTAGCTGTCAATATGCACTCTAATGTGTTGAAAACTTCTTTAGTTTGTGTTTAGAGTTCACAGATGTAGCTGCATATCAACTGTGTTTGAGGATAAAGTTTGCTTACTGTTGTATTACGTTTGTTTTCACTGTCGGCATAAATGTTTAGCAGAGCTCTTCATCGAGTCGGAATTTCTGCTCGCAAGCGCCTGTAGTACCACCGGCACTAATAATCCAATATCGATGTCCCAAATGTTTAAATATGCTTTTTTTTTAAGTATTCATTCTGCTTTACATCTTGCAAACTTTGAAATATGTTGAGTTACTAAAATGTTGATGCACATGCTACGATAGATGTACAGATCAAGTGTTGTTCTGTTGATGTTATCCGACTATAGACTTGAACACAGTTATTTATCTCGTAATTTTTGGAGGTACCGTGTGTTTGTAGAATCGTGTTAAGCAAAACAAGCAGCAAATGAAAAAGAAATGTTCATAGTTTTGTTCCATTTTGTTTCAAATGCGCAACAAGTAGCTCACCCAAGGGCACAGTGATAAAACACGTTTAATGCTGCCATTGTAAGCATGTTATTGTTTGCAAATTTGGGGTTTTGCTAAGTGCTTAGTAAACTTCTCTAAGCATGTAGTTAAAACTAGCAAATTTGCTGATTATTTTGCTTTTCTACCATATTCGGTTGCAGCATTGTAATCATTTGTAACCTCCCCCCAACTTAACGTAGTCATTTTGTTTACACTGGTACTTTAGTTACTTTTTCTGTTACCATTGTGGTATTATGGGTGTTTAAATTACAACAGAACTAACTATTCCTATATTCACTCGTATTTATATTCTGCCAAAAACTTGAATGGGGGACGGTCATCTTAGCTTTATATATAAAAAAAGTGTAATTACCTTATTCCTTTTGTACACAATCCCGAGGTACACAACATTTCACAAGGTGACTCCCTTGTTTTATCAAGTGGATCAGTGGGTTACATCAAGTTTCTACAACTGTCATTTAAATTCACTATGTCACTGGCCAAATTTTTTCTCCCCTTTCTCTTTCGTTTAAAAACTTACTGCTATGGAGCTCCATATTGTCAAGCATATCTTACTCTTAAAATTGTTTAAAACTATAAAAATATAACTCGGGTCATTTACTCTACCCCGAATTAAGCCTGCTTGCACAATGATGGTGCTTGATTCAGGGTAAAGTGAATGACTGAAATATATTTTTATAGTTTTAATCTCCATGACCGTAATATTACTGTATGCCACCTTGTGGAAATAAATTTAACTACATGGTGGTGGGAATTTGTGAAACAAAGAACTGCTTCTTCATCTTGTATGTTTCCAGGAGTAAACAAACATAGGGGGCCTATCTTCGTGGTAAAGAGTGGTTTTTGAACGACACCGAAATGGAAGAAATTATTTTACAGAGTGATTCAAATGATGAATTTTTATCAGGTGCAGAGGCCAGTGAAAGTAATGAAACAAAAAGGGACATTAGAAATCAAAGAAAAAAACTGGTCCAGCAAGAATGGCTATTCATTTAAAAACTTGGTAGGTAAAGAGTTAGGTATATTTGACAATATGGAGCTCCATGACAGTAACTTTTTAAACAAAGGAGGAAGGGGAAAAATCTGGGCAGTGGCATAGTAAATATAAATGACAGTTTTAGTAACTTGATGAAACCCACTGATCCACTTGATAAAACAAGGGAGTCACCTTGTGAAATGTTGTGAACCTGAGGATTGTATACAAAAGGAATAAGGTAATTATACTTGTTTTTTATATAAAGCTAAGATCACTCGTGTTTAACTGTATATGGCCTCATTACAGCAGTAGTTGCTCGTATAAGGTGAACGGTTGACTTCTAAGTATGATTTTCTCTATATCAGTGCAGTACCCAAGCAAAAACTATCCTAAAATCATGTACATTACCTTATGACTTTTATATCACTACCGTTTTTCAGATTACCAACACTGGGGCTTGATCAGCTTCGAGATAGACGAAGCGTTCGACTAAAGCGGCAGTCGGACGATGGGAATTTAGTGGACGACTTCGATTTTGATTGGGGAAAGGATTTTGACGATGATTTTTTTGTGGAAGAGTCTTTTGGCAAGGAGACTAAAGATTTCAACCCAAGTGTTCATCTGGATACTAACCTCTATTGCTCTTTCGTATCATCTGCATCCAAAGCGTGTTGGGAGAAAAATATCCTAGAAATGTGGGCTTNTGACGAAGACGTGATCTCTCGCCTAACAAAGAACGACATCCTGGAGGCACTGAACAAAACCTCTAAAAGGTGCGTAGTTTTTTCGGTCCTCGTTTGTGGGAATCGTCATGTAAAGGAAGTATAAATGCCAAAGACGTGAAGGAAAGCCAACCGTGATAGATATTATAAAACTACAATGTATAGAGAAGTAGGAGTAGGTTAGACCTAAGCAGTTTGCATCAGTCGATTTTAATTATAGTTACTGTTTACCTGTTCCCAAGTATCATTGCCATGTCAGAGTAGATTTGTGTTGTAAGTAATTTGATTTAAAGGGAATCTTTATTTTTTTTATACTGTTGAAGTCAAAGTGCTTGTCTGTAATCACTATTGGTATTTGTGAAAAACACTCAGGCATAAAGCAAAATAACTATAATACAGCTATTTACTAAACCAGATAGAAGAGTTTAAAAGCACGTGGTGTATTGTGGCATCTGTATGCTTGAAAACACCCTTTCTCAGAATGGCAAACTTTGGTCTTTGCATGGCACCATGAATTACTTTAAGCATTTTTTTTGTTGTTGTAATTTTAGGATTTCAGAATTATATTAGTGTTAATTACATCATTATTCTAAGTCCTAGGGTTGCCTAGTGGCTGAAAGATTCAAGACATGCCTTATCGGATCTCGAGCTTTGCATGCATTGGGGCACTGGTTTGATTCCTTCCGAGGAGACGCGGTATTTCACTCTGGTTGGCGCCACGTTTCATCAACATCTACGCTCGAATGTTTAACTCTCCGTAATGATGTAAAATATGTCTGTGGGATGTAGAAGCTTGAGTTGTGAACTCAGTGGAATGAAAATTGAGGTGCTCCTCAACTAACTTGTAAATTCATTTCTTCTGTTGCTAGTTTCACAAAGCATTTCTTTGGGCAGAATCAAGAGCAAAGGAAAATAAAAGTAAATAGATGAGCAGATGACAGTTTGTCACATCTCGTTCTCCACAATTCATTGACTTTTAGTGCTGCTGTAAGGTAACCGGCTAAAAAACTTGCTACGGTTAAATCTAATTACATTGAACTTGGTAGGTGCCAAGATTTCTTGTTACTTTTACATAAACTGTGTTATATCCAACTTTTGTTTTCACTTCCTATTTGCTGGGACTGCCTGTCTTGATAATTGTAAAGGGTCATTTGCTAAATTCACTCGTTTTTGAAATAACACGTCTAGGTTATTAAGTAATACNACTACTTTTAACATTTTATAATTTCTTTACTTACACTGTGTGCCCGTATGTTGACATACTCAGACAGAGGGTGGAAAACTGGAAATGGAGTTTAATGTGTTGGTATTGTATTTCAGCTAATACAATTAAAATGGGTATGGTGAACTCTGTGCATAACAAAAAGAGATAAGTAGACTTGTAAAATGAAGTTGGGATGTACCGATAAGAGCCAATATTTTTGGGAATTATCGGTATCAGTAGAAAAATGGTATCAACAACAACAAATAATAAATAAAAAGGTAAATGCAACTGTTTCCAGGAAAAACTTAGTTTAAAACTTTTTCAGCAGGTAAATCAGTAGTTTTAAGTCTTCAGTAGAAGAATCAGTCGTTGTTGAATGGGTTTCAGTAGGGACAAAAAAAAAGTTAAATATTATGGTATCTGGCTGATTTTCTTCAGAAGAAACAAAGATATTAAGGTTTTGTCAGAAATTGGGATAGGAATTCATATTAAAAGTGATTTATAAAAACAAGCAACAGCTTACCTTACTCAATCAATGTGTTTTCCTAACATGAATTTTCACTAGTAGATCTCGCCAAACTTCTTCATCCATCTGAAGAAGTTTGGTGAGATCTGCCAGCAAAAATTCATGTGAAGAAAATACATTGACTGGTAAGCTGATACTTGGTTTTATTAACACATTTAAAACAAAGATATACTGTTAGGAAACCAGTTGTTGCAATACTTTATTTTAGAAATACTGTATTTCGAAAAAGTAACTGTAGTCCTCCTTCCTACAGTACATCCAGAATGNGAGTTTCATACGTACTACTACAGTGTCGACTTTTTACATCATGACTCTTTTACAAAATCTTAAATTGCCTTTCCTGTATTTTTCACAGTTATAGGCCTAGTGTTTTTTTTATTGGCTTTTTTCCTATATCAGTACATTCCTACTTTA
>KZ874505.1:5024-18118 GCA_003456935.1 Machilis hrabei
AACATCTAATACGTGTAATTTGGTTTTTCCTCCAATTTAAAAAAAGCCGAATTTACCAAATTACCCATATTAGATTTTAATAACTTTTAGAAAATTGTATACCAAAATCAACACAAGGCATTGTTCTATGTCTCCCCCTTTTTTAGTTTCCCGGATTTGTTCAATCTAAGCCAGATATTAAGCGATTTGTATTCCGGGAGCGTGATTTGGGCCTGGCTGTAGCGAACACATTTAAGTGCATATACTGACTGTGTATAGCCTAAAGATTTTATGAAGTTCATTTGCATCACTGATTTAAATGATAAGTATAAGCAACTTTTTGTTACTTTTGATAGTCTATATAATAAAATACAGTGTGTCCCAAATTTATAGGGGCACCGAGTTTTTCCGTTATAACTCCCCTGGTTTGCAACCAAATTGCACCAAAATTATAACACAATATTTCTGTTCCTATTTTACTATCGCTATCAAAGTTTTGTACGATTATGACCGTTTATGACTTTTTATGACAATTTTTCTGAAAAAAAGCAGTGTCCCACATGAATAGAGGCAGTGAAAGAAAACACTTAAACTTTACCAAAATTAGCTTTATTGGCGAATTTTATTTAAATCTGCCAGAGATCAGTACTTAATAGAATTACCATCCTGTTTGAAAACAAATTGCATTCATTTAGACATTGAACTGATAAGGTTTGTTAGAATTCTCCCAGGCTTGCTTAATCGCATCGTCCAGTTCTGCGACCGTCGAATTATGGCGAGCGTTGTCGTAAACATCGCGGACTATCATGCCCCAAACATTTTCAATTGAATGGATGTCCGGGGAGATGGCAGGCCACTGAAGTAAGGGAATCTTCGCCTTAGCAAACCACTCCTTTGTGGACTTGCTGGAATGTACCGATGCATGTACTGCATGAAAGTCAGTTTGGCGGAGCGGTAGTGACGGAAGTAGGGCTTAAGATGTTTTTCAAGCACNNCCTGATNATCTTCGCTCTTCATTTTATGCGACACGATGGCCAAGCTAACTTTTCCAAAACCGCTGAACGCTGCCCATACCATTACCGATCCACCTCCGAAGTTCCGTTTCGAAAAGAAGTGCGGTTGCTTGCGCAGATCGTGCCAGTAGTACCGAAACCCATCCTAAATGAACTTTTCTTCATCAGACCAGATAATCTAAAACATATGTAAACAACAAAACTTAGAATATAACATAACTTAGTCACAAGTAACCGCATGACACAATAGCCAGTAAACACTGCACATTACCTTTGACCACTCATGTGTCCAAGATAGCTTGTCCTCGGCAAAATTGTAGCGCGCCAGCTTGTGATGAGGCTTCAGCTGTGGTGATTTCTGCATTTGCTCGCGAACCAAATGCGGAGATGCTTTCAGAGCCCTGTAGACAGTGTTCTTGGAGACGTGTGGAGCAACTTCTACTCTAATACTTCGTTGATTGCGAGGCGGCAGCAACAATTCTTCGCTTATCACGCTCCGAAAGCTTCGGCCGTGTTCCACGCTTCTTATTCACCTTATTGTTGGCCTTTCCCATTCACGTATCTGTCGATGACATTACTTGAGCGGTTGATTAGTCGTGCTATCTCCCGATTGGACTTGCCACAACATTTTAATGCATCGATGGTCGAAAGTTCTAGAAAAGCTGTAGTTGGGAGAAAACAGTTATACCGGGAGCGAGATTTGAACCCTGGATCGCCAGATTACCAGGCAGCAACGGAAGCACTGAGCCACAGGATCAGATTGTTGATAACTGGTAATTTGACAGCCTGGGACGCCGTTTCCTGCCTCAGTTCAATGCCTATTCGATTTAAAACGGTATTTAAGCAGGGACGTAACTATTATACACTAGCTTTTATCGTTAATGGTCAAGTTTTACAAATATATAAAATTGAATGATTTCTTTCACTGCCTCTATTAATGCGGGACACTGCTTTATTCAGAAAAATATTCATAAAAAACATGAAACTGTCATAATCGTACAAAACTTTGATAGCGATAGTAAAATGGCAACAGAAATATCATGTTAAAATTTTGGTGCAATTCGGTTGCGAAACAGGAGATTTATGTCGGAAAAACTGTGTGCCCCTATAAATTTGGGACACACTGTACTATACTATCAAAAGAACGACATTTTATGTATATCAAATCTTTCTTTTGACTTTGTACAAAGCTAAAGTAATTCAGAATTGACTGTGTATTTATTTATAATTCACTTCTTTATGTTTTTCTACAAGATGATTTCACAAACAGAAGACACAGAATTCGAAGACGAAGTGGTCGCCATAAAAAGAGAAGCCAAGAAAATGAAAGCTGAAGGCATCAACATAATATTCGCTGTAGGACATTCTGGATTTGATACAGATCGACGCATTGCCAAAGAAGTCCCAGAGATTGACCTGGTTGTTGGCGGACATACTAACACCTTTTTATACACAGGTAAATTATCAATATGTGTCTTTACTGTGCGTAGTACCAGACTAATATTCTGTACAGATAATACTTATTTGGTTACAACCAGTGGTGAAGGATGGATGATATACTGAGAAAATGATAATTGTTGCCTCATTACATGTTTACTAAAAGAACATTTCCTACATCAAGTTAATGAACAACAATTACAGATTTAATTCCAACTTTAAATCTAACTGTCGTTAATGACCTTTGGTTGTAAACTGTACTTTCTGTAAACACGCAAACTGCCAGCGCTGATTGCTTGACCAATATGTCACAGTGAAGGATGAGTGACCCTTCGCCACTGGCCACACAGCGTAAGATAATTAATATTTGTGCATATGTGCGTGCAGACAATATGAAATTATATCATTGCCAATGAAAAGAATTATTGGATTTAAACACCATCAATACAAAAATGACGTTTTGCTAAAAGCTTTGTTTATAATAAGTACAGTTCTTTCTGCAGGATTATGAGACATCGATGTACACAAACATTTAGCAAAGACAGGAGGTAATAAGTACATGTTTCTGACAAAATTATATATACCGTACTATAACAAAACTTCAGTAATAACACCTGTTTTTCATCCTTACCTTGGTGGTGGCTGTACACATGTGCTTCACTAAATATTTTAGATGTTTAACAGGAAATAAATTCTAGACTTATCCTTGTTCCAATTCAGTTTCACAGTAATTCTCTTCGTAACTTCTTCAGGTTCATAAAGGAAAGGGTTAGCTATCAACACTTATTTGGGTAGCGAGTAGCGACTGAGCCTTATCATAAGGATCAAAGCAAATTTAAAGTGTTATAATGTATCTATTTGTAGCTATGGTGTGGATCATTCCCTATGTACTAATATCAGACGTTTTACATTTGTCACCAATGATGGTTATTTAGAACATTCATCTACAAAAAGTATGACAAACAAGTAATGATTTATGTAAAACATAAAAGTGGTAGCACGCGTTTGTTCCATTAGCTAAAGAGTAGGCCCCTAACCTCTTAGCATCGTGGTAAAGTTATTTATGTTGCACCTGTATGTGTTTGACTTCATCCTAGTGATAAGACCTAATTATGTTTTCATGACATGATCTACTGCTGTAGTAGAATGGTCTAATGATTGAATAAATATTATTATTATTAATGTATCAATGACCCATCAATTTTCATACGATGGTTGTAGTTTACCAATGTAGATTGCACATAGCCAATATTCATCATTTTTGTGCACCAATTAAGAGTTATATGAAAGAACAAGACATAAGTCCAACATCAGGCTGCCATTTTGTTTTATGAAGTAGACTATTTAAAATACCTAGGTTTTGTTTTAGATAGACTCCTAAATTGAAACTGTATACGTGTTATTTAAGTAAACCAATTTGTACTTGGATATTGGGTTACAGATACTAGATTACGGGACATAATTTCATTACACATTATACTACAACTTTAAATATCGATATCTGATAAATATGGAACTCAAATTTACACTTGTGATAACACTTTCAAGACAAAACAGAACCAACTTTTGAGAACGAAACAGGGAACTTAAAAGATGTTTTCAATGTCTTAGATTGTGTTTGAATTAGTGAACACGAGCCAGCCACAAATGTACTTTGCGTGTAGATTATACATGAACAGTGGTATTATCATTTTCAGTTAAATTGATTTAATTTGAATATGGTAAAAACATTTTTAAGAACCAATAATTATACACATACATGGTAAATAAATAACAATTGTTCAATTTTTTATCTCCCAGTGTCACTACAGTTACAGCAAGGAACATGACATATTCAACCTTAGTGCCCTGAGTGACTAGATAACATTTTAAATGCTGCTTTTCATCATACATATGACATTGCAACATAGAATTGTCTAATTTCAAAAACTCGACAGCAGAAAGCCGATGCTTTATCAGCTAAAGAGTTACAATTTGATAAACTAATTTGTTTTAGTAACATGCATCTCAAATACCCAATCCATTATTAATTATCAACAATATAATACACTCATGTGACTCGTTTACCGTATTTAGTTAACTACATAACTGATTTGCACCCATACTGTGACCTCACTCGTTGGTGCGCCACTCTTTTTGTGGCGTCCAAATCGAATAGAAGACGCACAAAAATTTGAGCTCCGTCAAGTTGGCAGTACCCATTGGTGCACAATTGATTTCTTCTACACAAAAAAACTGTGCACAAATTGTGCACTCACCAGAGATGCTTAAAAAAAATTGGGGTTAAATTTGATGCACAATTTTTTTAAGCATCTCTGGTGAGTGCACAGTTTGTGCACAGTTTTTCTGTGTAGAAGAAATTAATTTTGCATTAGTGGGTACTGCTAGCGTCAACTTAGCAGTACCCAATTTGTGGTGTCTGTTTTGGGGTTAATTTTGGTGTACAATTTTTTTAAGCATCTCAGGTGAGTGCACAATTTGTGCACAGTTTTTCTGTGTAGAAGAAATTAATTGTGCACCATTGGGCACTGCCAACTTGACGCAGCTAAAAATAACCTAACCTAACCTGGACTCCGTAGTCTTTTATTCCTCTCCAGGAAAATCACTACGGTAAGATATAATAAATATGGCAAAGAAAAGTTCAACAATTGAACAACACCAACAATTAAGCACCAACAGAAAGACCATTGGCTAGCTCAGGCTTAATTGAGACTCTAAACCCTTACAGCCTACTGGACACAGGGAATATAAGTGGGCAGGCTTATACTGTCGTAATAATACAAGACATTTAGGTAAGAATATACTCTATTGTGCCAGACTTAATGGCGCCAGCTACACTAGGAATGATTCTACCTACTATCATTGTGTAGCTACTTTAATAGGGGCACAAAAAAGGAAGTAATATTGAATTACAGAAGTTCAATAGTGAGAGTAGACACAAACAAATTGTTCTTTATTCATAGATACAAGGAAGACAAACAGGCCAAGATATGGCTCTATCCAATATATCGATTTTAGATATTAAATGTAGACGATGCGGAGCAAATTGCATCAAGGTCATCAGTTTTCCAAAGCTGACGATATCTATACGACCATGAACAGGGAATATCACCAACAAAGTAATACGACCCTCAGGGTGTAACCTTACAAAATCGGCGTTATGGCACCCATATACTCGACGCAACAACACGATAACAACAGAAAGGTAGGCCCCTACTCGGGAGAAATACACGCGTCTCTTCTGACTTATTGTTAGATAGTGATCGAATAATATATTCTTCTTGCTTTCAGAAAAATGCCGTTTTATAGTCCTGACCAAAGTAACGTGGTCCAATGAAAATGCAAAACAAAAGTAGGACAAAATTAGTTTGTATCTCAATCAATAAGTGCTGTACAGGTTGCGATAAACATCGCACAAGGAGTGTAACATTTGGAGAGCTCTCCCAAATAACAAAAAGGTGTTTGCCTACCACGACGAACAATATAGCCGAGAAGTTGACCTTAGGTTATTTCAATGGCAGAATTAAACTAAAATAAGTATGCTTTACACAATGCATACACTTTTCACGTTACAATACAATAAAATTAATAAAGTGTGATTATCTGAACAACAAATGGGACAGAGTAAACACATTAATAATCCTACTAATTTGCAATTTTTATGTGTGTGAATTTGCTAATTCTACATTAGGATAAATAACTATATTACACATTTTTTATTATTATTAAAAATAATACTTGCCCATATATAGATATAAGCCCCAGATTATATAGGCCTACAACCTGCTGACAATCTTCCAGAACAAATTCAACATACTGAAATAAATTTCTCATATTGATAACTTTTCAAAGTTAATTGGACATAAAAGTTTAATATTAAAAGATAGATGTTTTGGTAATTACTTACTACCTTCCTGAATAGCAGTGGGTTGCAAAATTATGTGCAAATAATTACATTCTTCTTGCTCCTTGGTGATATATTAACAACTTAAATTTTGAATATAACTGACTTTATTGAGATTACTAAGGAACAGCACAAGAAAAAGGGTGATTTAACAGCAAGGGAATGAAAACTGTGGTCAAATCATACAAACAAATTAAGCAATATTTATCAAAACTTAAGGACCCAATTCACACTGCAAATGAAGACAAATGTACGTAGTTTACAAAGTGTTATAGAAGAAATGTGAATGTTATGTATAAATAATACATCGGAGGCAGTGTTATATGAAATAACACCTAGTGGTGAAGCTGCCAACCTTCTATAATATCGCTCGTCTTCGACTCACGATATTATAGAAAGTTGGCAGCTTCACCACAAGGTGTTATTAGGTATTACACTGTCACCGATGTAATATTTGCCTTAAAACACGCCCGTGTTTGCTATTTTTGACAAAAATAATGTGTTTTCTAGTAATTTTTTCATACTGTATTTCAAAAGTTAGCAGTCGTGTTGTCTGGAAAGGTTGGAAAGGTGTTACATGATTAAATTGTTGCATAGCCGAAAGGATACCAGAGTTAAAGAACATCACGTGTGTTGAGGAAAGTTGAATTATTTGAATTTATCGATTTGGTGAACTGTAACGAAGTTGACCANTTTCAGTTGCGGTCGGTTGTTCGAAGTGNGTACAATGGATTATACAGTGACTANTTGGAATAACGTGCCATGGATAATACGTTTCTTCGTAGGTAATTTGTATTAAACTTTATTTTACGAAATTTGGTTACGTGCAATTGTTCGTTGTATTTTTAGCGAGTTATTTTATGTGATTACACGAGTGAAATTTCATAGAATTAAGATTTTTTAGGGCACAGTTTCGTGGATAACGTCACCGGTTTGCGCGAATAAAACTACCAGTGACGGCGGATAACAGCACAGGTAGCCAAATTATACGCGTATAATGTCGGCAAAAGAATAAAGGAAAATGACGTCACAGTGTTTTAAACTTCTAATACTACTCAAATTGTACAGAAACTAATGTTTCAGCATAAATATAGTTTTGAGACAGGTGAGCTTATAACATCAGCCACGGCCCTGAATATGGGTGAGGAAGGTGATGGAAATATACAGCTGGATGATGTAGGCAACACATCCAGATGTTGAGATAAACACAGAACTAGAGATAGAGATATGGAATTGTGTACACAAAGCCAAAATTATTAGGTTTTCAGATGCAACACCTTATCCATGTATTTTCCGCCGATTGATACTGTAGCATCATTATACGTATCAGTAGTTAAAGTATATTTTTTGTTGTAGAAAATAATGTAGTTACTTTTGTTTTGTTAAATTGACTGTTCTCAAACCCACCTGCCACAAGCCTCTTGCTGTATTGAAACTTACTCATACTTTTTACTGTGTTGATCCCTAGTAACTTCAAATAAGTCAGTTAGATTGACAGTTGTTAGTAAGTATTTTGCCGTGTAGTGAGAAGGATATAAATATTTGAATATAATTTGTATCATGTAGTGGCACTAAGGAAGGTAATATATATCTACTAAAACATCAAGCTTTTCATTTTTAAATGTTTTGTTAAGAAATTCACAAAATATAATTTTATTTGTCCGACGATTTATGAAAATATGGGAACAACACTCTTAATTCAGAGTCCTAGTTACACGAGTTGTGCTTTTTATACAACGTAATATTAATGTGTATGAACCAGTTTAGCAATTTCCTAAACTGTAAGCCCAAATATAAACATATAAAAATTAAATTTCATTTTAAAATTATTTAATTGCAATAATTTGAAAATCATCTTTTTCCTTATAAAAACATTTCCATGATGGGCTGATATTTTGACTCAAATTTTTAAAGCTGGATAATGAAGCACCTAACGAAAGCTGTCATTGAACTAAACCACTCTATTTTTACATTCTGAATCCATCCTTGAAATATATAGGGAGAGTAGAAATACACCATTTACTGTATGATAGTACATAAATAATAATACATAATAATTACTTAATGGTCAAAAGTAAGACATCTGCTGGATTTCTCGTAAACTGTGTTATGAAGTAAATGTTCGCTTGTATGTACAGCTTGGTGCTGCTTTATATACATAGTATCATTTTGTATACCTATATAAAACTACTTTTAATGTTAAAATGGATGCAAGGTAAACATACTATGCACTGTGTGTGCATGAGGGTCATCCTAGGTATACTGTTATGACCTTAAAGATTAAATGTACTGGTAATACCTCTACAGTTGACTTCTGAATTTCATTTATGTTGCAATAAATTCCAAAGAAGAGGTTAAAAATAATGGAGATTAACCTGTGTAAGCTGTTATTTTTGTTGCACTAGCGTGATTTACCCAGCTCAGACTTCTTCATTTTCAGGTGAGCAGCCTGACAATGAAGTATCAGAAGGACCTTATCCATTTCTAATAGAACAGACTGGTGGCAAAGTTGTACCTGTAGTTAGTGCTTACGCATATACAAAATACCTTGGCTACTTAAAGGTGAAAATTGACAACAGTGGTGATTTAGTATCATGGGAGGGCAGCCCTATTTTGTTGGACAGCTCCATTAAGCAAGGTACAGTATAATTTGTATTCTGAACTTACATCCTAATTAAATCAATGTAGCTTATGTTTGTGCATATTACTTTCTTTAAGTCTGTAGTAATTTGAAAAACTTAAATGGATAAAAAATATTGAAAACTATGCCAGGAACTTACATTGCTTACTTATCTAAATAATTTATGTTATTTTAGAATCAACATAATTGTTTTAAACATGTCCAATGTAGCCCCATGCAGCGATTGCTTTTAACATTGTATAACATTTATTATAACAAATACCCCAACTTGCAAAACTAAGAATTGTATCAGGGTCAGTTTAAGCTACGTAGCACATTAGCACCTCAAACATTCCTTAAAATGTAATTTGATAAGGTGATAAATACAGTAAGTGGGATACAGTCAACAATAAATAAAAATATTTGATGTCAAAATCCGAATTTTTCGTATCTTGCTTCAGTACTACTCGTGTTTGCCAATTTTTTTTATCTCACCATTACGGAATCATTTATATCTACGTCACTGCCATGTAAACTTTTAGGTGCATATGCTTCAGAGTTCATTCTGCCTTCATTGTTCAATGTCGGTTCAAATTTAAGATTATACTAGCGTAGACCCGTGAAAATCACGGTAATTTGAGTGTATTGATAGTAGGTTGAAATCTATAAATTTATTCGTATCACAAAATATGAAACCATCAAATACAAATTTTACTTTAGTGTACCAACCTTTTCACTTCAATTACAGTTATTGGAGTCTAGATTTGGACACATACCCTAACCATTAATCACACAATGAGAAACTGCATAACCACTGATTGGTTGTGTTTCAACTCAGGGACTCTTAATATTTTTTCTTCATGCCAATTTTTGTAGATCTAGCTCGATTTTATTTTATTTTTAACTTTGGCACTATGGTTTATCTTTTACCCTCCGTGGTTTGACTTTGAATTAGCGCAGTTAGGTTTAATTGTATGTCAAATATTACTTTGGGGGTTTCAAATCCCCGAAGTAAGAATTTCTGTGGCCCTAGCTAGTTTTTTTATATGGTAACAGTATTTAACTATGAATATAAACAAATCTATACGTTTAATTTTTTAAAATATCAATTCAGAAACCTCCGGAGTTTTTCAATACTAATTGTTATCGCTCTAAGACGAATTTATTAATGTTGTAAGTTTAGCAACATGGTTTGACCTCTAATTTTATAGTTTCATATTGAATGAGTACGGTACCAGTGATAGAATGGATCACACTTTTCCTTTGACCAGGTGACCCGCATTGATCTGGTATCTTACTGATCCCAAATAAAGACCGGTAATCCAAAATTGTTGGGCATTTGTTTTGTAACTTTTTATTACATCTCCAGATATTCCACCATAGACAAAGTAATCATTCATAATTAATACACCTCATGCCTAGCAAGCATAACAAAATTCTGCCAAGATCCCATTTTTAGAGTGGGTCAGCGTCGTACAGATCGAGTTATCGGGTATAAACCGAGTTATTGAGCCCCCAAACGGCTCACTGCCACACTCGATGATAAAATGATACTCAGATGACCTGTTGACCCGGTGACTCGTTCCTTCTCAGATGACCTGTTGACCCGGTGACTCGTTCCTTCTCTGATGAGTCCAGGTAGGTGTAATTTGACGTGAAATATGAATTGTGAGACAACTAAAACACCTGAGTATAATTTTGTATTGCTCAAGCTCGAATCAACTTTTTTTTGTAAGTTTGGTGTCGTGGATGCGTGTAAATTACTATGTACAATTTTTGAAACTAGAGCTCGAATTAATAATAACTTTTGTTAATTTGGCGGCATAGTTTTACTTTTATCCAGTATATCCTTTATAAAGTATATAAATATATTTGATTTCACGTCAGGTATGAGTTTGGAGACACCTAAAATGTGTGTTAATGTTGCTCCAATCGAAATCTGATTTTGGGAATAACAAAACCATGGTTTACAATTTGTAATGTCTGGCGAAAATTACTTAAGTGAGTTCACATGAAAGAAACAGGTTCGTAAATATAACCATTTGTCTGCAGTCAACGATTCGTAAAATCTCCGAATACCATTTTTCGTCTCGAAATTCTCCTTGAAAGTTCTTGTTAGATATACATTTACCTATATCAATTTACATGAATGGAACAAAAGTACGTCAATTTCACCATGTATCCTAGACTCAACAAACCCGAAAACTCAGAGTACGTGTTTTCAACTCTTAATGGCTCCGGACTCTTAATGTCTTTGTTGTAAGTTTATGTACATGAATTCACATGAAAGGGGCAACGGTACGCAAATTTGAGAAATATTTCCAGAAACCACAGGGTACATATTTTCAACTCCTAACTGTAACGGGAAGTCCTTGTTAAAAATGTTGCTTTTCAGTTCTTGCCACCTACGCGAAGTCCCTGTTTTAAATTTTGTTACGCGGATACATATGAAAGGGGTAAAGGTACGTTAGTTTCGCTATTATTTCTTGAATCAGTGACCCTAAAAACTCCAGAGTACAAATTTTGAGCTCTTAATTCATATGGGAAGTTCCTGATGTAAATTTATAATGACTTTCTAACCTTACAAAGCCCATTATAGACTCACCCGAGCAGTATGTCCTAGCTCAATACAGAGGCAAATAAGCGTGAGATCGAAGGTGCACAGATGCTTTCATGAAACATTTACTATTTGGTTGAAGGGCGCCAGAAGGGCTATTAATTTCGATAAAAAAGGAGGCCCAACAAAACCTGCCAACGTACTTTTGATGCAGATGAAGATATACACGTGCATGTAAGCTGTAAGTGATTAAATTGAGCATATTAATTACGGACCAGTATAACAATTCTACACTTCACAAAACACTTTTTTATTTCCTGAACCAATTCCTGGTTAACCAATAACGACACTTCAATCACTTATTGTTCTCATTTTTACAAAAATGTATTAAATTCCAGTCTCTAAGGAAATGTCATTCTTCTCTAATTTGAAGAAATAATGCCTACGGTAACTTTACCGTAACATACAAAAAGCAGTTCATACTGTTTAATCACATGCACTAAATAATATTTTAGCACAAACTCCACAATTATCAGCATGCATCTCCTTAAGAAAACAACATTTACAGAAATGATATAAATAGAGAACTGAGCTCACCTTATACATGTAGATACATAGATTTAGCGACACAGCGCTTACAAGCCAGAAGCTTGGTGGAAAACAAAAGCAATTCATGCCTTTATGGACAGCGACACAAACCAGTCATCGTCCCTCCCTCTCTTCATATAGGAAAGCACCGACCGTTTGCTGGCCAATCCTAATTCACTAGCGTAGTCGACTTACGATGATGCAAAATAGGTACCTGGATGCTATTCAATCCGATCAATTACGATACGGAACTTTTCTATAGAGAGTTTAAAATTTCGTTACATCTATAACCTTACACGTACAATTGTTATTTTCTAACCTTTTAACCAAGGACTGACATTAATAGAGGTATTGAACAAAAAGTTAGTACAAATTTTGCTAAATGTGTTCACATGAAAGGTGTAAAGGTAGGTAAATTTCACTATTTTTTACCAGACTCAGCGACTCCAATAACCCCCGCGTACAAACTTTGACCTCTGAATCCATACGGGAAGTCCCCGTTTTTAATTTAGCTGCATGAATTCACATCAAAGGAGTAGAGGTACGTAAATTTCAGTACGGGAAGTCCCCGTTCTAAATTTACCTACATGGATTTTGCTACATGGAATCACATGAAAGTAGTGAAGGCACATAAGTTTCACTATTTTTCCTGGACTCAGCAACCCCGATAACCCCCGCGTACAAACGTTGAGCTCTTAATTCCTACGGGAAGTCCCCGTTTTTAATTTAGCTAATGAATTCGCATAAAAAATTATTTAAACAAAAGATTTAAAAAAAACACGTTATTAAAACGAACTAAAAAGTGTAAAATAATTTCTCCTAGACCCATACAGATTCATAATCCCATACAGATTGTCCTAAAAATTTGTGATAGTGAATTTTAGTAGATATGAAAATACTTGTAAAATTCAAAACAAAAAACGTGGGGCGCATGAAATAGATAATAGTAAGGATTGTAGGGAGTAGTTGTCGTTGAGAAAAGTCACACACCATTTC
>KZ874509.1:59886-71194 GCA_003456935.1 Machilis hrabei
TTTAGGGGTGCAATATTATACCTCTATTTAGGGGTGCAATATTATCCACCTCTGATAGGGATAAGAAAGTCTTATCCTTAGAGACAAATATGTGTAGCACCCCTAAAGGACAAATATTCGTCCTTTTTGATTAACAGTGTAGCAAGACATTTCGATTCTCTTCAAACTCAAATTTTCGTTCACTTACCAAGCTAACAAAAAAAAATACATTCTCTACTGTACCAGGATCGATTTTGTCATATTAAAACGAAACGTAGTGACAAATTTCATGTCGCCGAAAACGCAAATTTTCATTCATTATCTACCTAACGAAAAAATTAAATTCTATACAGTACCAGGAACGATTTTGTCATATTCAAACGAAGCGTACCGACAAATTTTGTTCCTGGTACTGTAATTGTCTGAACACGAAATTTCAATTTAATATTTCGCATTTGAAAGACTAGTTTACAAAACGGGTTAATTACTACAACATTGATTATCCTGATATAAAAGCCTTCTGTGACCGATCATTTAACAGCGAATAAAGGAACAGAACTCATACAAATGTTACAAGTGTACAGTTCATTAGACTTTCGGTATAATTAGAATCCATACAGAGAAAGAGACGAATCGGGTTCAATAACGTTCATCAAATCGCTTCACAGATTCGTATTAATCCAGTCTACTTCCATTTCTGTTTCCCAAGCAAATGATGTTGTGACATTATCATAGATGCTCTCAAAGTGAGAAAATGGTCTCTATATAAAAATGATATAGATAAAGGATTGGAGTCTTTTATCTGGGAAAAAGACCTGGTAAACAGACCCAGTGTTTATTATTTGTTCTTTAATGTGACGCAGATGGATATCAAAATGCAACCTTATGAAGTACTTTATACCAGAAAAGAACTCCTTGTTCTGCATTCTAAGGGCCCTCTTATTTGAAACTAATGCTGAAACTTATCATACACCACAATAAAGATCGTACTTACAAGGGAACATGAGAAACTTAATTTGATCTGACTTACAGTACCAGGGACGATTTTGTCACATCCAAACGAAGCGTAGCGCCAAATTTCGTTTCGCGTGACAAAAATCGTCCCTGATGCTGTAGGAGGATGCCAACTGGGCTCTTCCCAAATATATCGCACTATCCCGAAAATTAGTCTACCCTTTTTCCTAAAAATGGAGCCGAAAAAAACAAACATTATCCTCAAAATTAAACAAAAAAATTAAGAAATACAGTATGTGAAACGAAAATACGTGTCGGTATTTAAAACTCGTTTAAAAGATGGTTGGGTTAATAAATTAAATTGCAAACGCTTATCGCATTATACTAATACAACATTTTTTTCAGTTTGAGACGCCCTTACAGTGACATTATAAAGCATTACATATTTTTAAAAATTTGTAAATATGTTTCAAGTGTATATAAAGGGCTTTAAATAATATAAAACTGTACAATAACAACATAGCCTTATTGCCAGCAGACATCGATAAACCCTCACTTAGAGCAACTGGTACGGTATCCTTCTTGTCTCGAAAACAGGGAGCCCAGGTTCATTGTTCAAACTAATTACACGCTGTTGAATTGTTATGAATCAATGTAAGGAATAAATAATACGAAATATTAATTTCTTGCGAAGAATAAGGAATAATGAACTTTTAGAATTGTTTGGCGTATTTTTGTTATGTTTTATTGACATCAAATGACTTCATGTTTTCAAAGGAACAAAACTATAGTTACCCAAGTGTTTGTTGATACGGTCATTTTTATTCATAATTACTCGTATAATGGCACCCTGAATTACATTCTAGTACACGTTTTCCATAAATAGTGTTACAATTATATCCGATGGTAACGGAATCTTTGAAATTTGGCAAGCACTTTATTTCATACATAAAAAAAAGTTGTTGTTTTTTCCCGACAGAAGAACGGGATTCAAAAATGGCCACGAGGGAACAAAGTAGGCAATCCATCCAGATTTTTTTTTTTTATGATAAGCAACTCACGAAAGGGTGTAACCTGTAATGCAAAAGCACCGTGAGTGCNCCTAATCTGACAGTGACAAATTGTTTGGTTCACTCTGCAGCGATGTTCATTATTCTCTCACAGGTGCGGAGAGAAACAGTGTAAACGAAAAGTGACAACATTGGGCCAGGCTACCTGCTACGGTACTCAACCGGAAAGCGTGTACCAGCTTAGGTAGCTGTAATCCCTTAAAGCTTATTAGTGTGTCCACGCCTACGAGGTTCTTTTGAGCGTAGACTCACTATACGTTTGTGGTTTATGTTACAATTTATACACTAATACAACTAATTTACTATGCAAAGTTACACAAGTGTTGTTTGTACTCTTTAATGGAGTAGAAACAATTCAAAAGCAGGAAGATCTTAAATTTTCTGTTGCAAAGTTTGCCTGTGGTAATTTTGATCTCTTAAGACAATATATTTAATACCAGAATAATGGACTCCTTTTTGGCTTAAAGTCAGGTAGTGATCTGGGGGATGTAGGTTATTTTTTTTGCCTTGTTTCATCATGTGAATGTACTTGTCTGTTTGTAGTGAATAAATTAATGTTTTGAGAGACGTTCTTAAGTAGTTCATATACAGGGTGATTCAGAAATACTTTTACAACTTCGGGAGTAAATTCAGGAACACAAAACGTCCTATGAACATAGGTCAGGAAATGAACAGGTTCCGAAATACACGGTAGCCAATTTAAAACGGAGCTCCAGTACATTTTAGCCGCATTATTCGAGATGTACTCACTGATATCTATCACGAAAAGTGGATAGGTAGGGGAGGACCAGTCCCATGGCCTGCACGTTCGCCAGATCTAAATTCTCTAGATTTTTGTCTGTGGGGACACTTAAAAGCCCTAGTTTATGCAACTGCAATTCCAAATGCAGAGACTCTTCACAATCGCATCGTAGATGCGTGCGAAACCATTCGCAACCATCCTGGATCCTTTGAAAGGGTGCGACAGTCCATGTTAGACGAAGGATTTTATATTGTTTGTAAAGGGGCCTGCAGGATTGACTTAAACTGTATCCTTCGATTGGCCTTACAGCCCTNTTGGATATGACAAAATCGATGCTGGTACTGTAGAGCTATTCTAACAATGGATAATGTGTGATTTCAGCATTTTAGAAGTTTTGAGTATTGTAAAGGGTAAACTATATTTCAATTTCGGTCTTTTTTTTAACTCATATTTGAAAGACACTATTAATAACTGATTTAAATCTAAGTTCTGTTAGTGTGTTGTTTTTTTCCATTTAAACCCAAGGATATGTTATATAATCGCATGACTTCATATCCTATCGCATTATCGTTCAAGGAAATAGGACGTGGTTAAGAAAGGCGAACGCACACATATTTCTTTCCATCTCAACTTGTTATTATCTTCTTCTACACCGTACGCAGTTGAAATGGGCAATAAACAATACTTTTAAGGCTTTATTGCTCACTACACTAGTGTCCAATATTGAAGCAACACCTACATAACTGAATGCAGCAAACAAGAACATTAATTTATTGAAGGTAATTAGTATGTACCATCTGAATCAAAACAAAAGAAGCAAGATAACATCATTTCTAAGCAAAGGACTTACAGAAAAACAGGAAACTTATAACTTTACCTCAATATGGTATGTGACCTCCTCTGGCAGCAATGCAGACCTGACAAAAACGTGGCATGCTGCGAATAAGGTCACCAATGCCAGCTTGAGGTAGTAAGTGCCATTTCTACTGTAGAGCGATTAACAACTCTTGGTGAGTGGTTGGTGGATGCTGGCGTGAAGAAATTCGTGTTTCTATAAAATCCCAAACATGTTCTATAGGATTTAAATCGGGTGAGCAAGCATCCTTCGCGAATCACTTTGCAGAGCGAATCTGGACTCATCAGTGAAGAGGACATTGGCCCACGCCAGCACCTACCAACCACTCTCCAAGAGTTGGGAATCGCGCTACAGGAGGAATGGCACTTACTGCCTCAAGCTGACATTGGTGACCTTATTCGCAGCATGCCACGTCGTTGTCAGGTCTGTATTGCTGCCAGAGGTGGTCACATACCATATTGAGGTAAAGTAAAACGTTTCCTCTTTTTGTGTAACGTTGAATGCACAAAAATTGTTACTTTCCTTAGAAATGATGTTATCTTGCTTCTTTTGTTTTGGTTCAGAAAGTACAGTACCAGCATCGATTCTGTCNTGTGTGCACGTAATGTCGGAATAAAAAGTGGCCATAAACGTTAGTTGTAACGCTCCGGAAGTAATGCCTACAGGCGGTTCCCGGGGCACTAACACAAAAAAATAGTATCCTATTTTATTCGAACAGTCAACACAAATGGATCAATTAAAGCAACAAAAGTATTGGTCCACTGATGTGTATTTGTAGATACTTAACAGGATGAAAGAAAAATGGCAGACTAAATCTCGATGTTGTTCGACACGGTGAAACAATAACAAAAGTTTATACAGTACCACGAACGATTTTGTCATATAAAAATGAAGCGTAGCGCAAAATTTCGTTTCGCTTAAAAGGCCAATTTTCGTTCACTTATCAAGTTACGAAAAAATTGCAGTCGCTACTACAGTACCCGGAACGATTTTGTCATATCCAAACGAAGTGTAGCGAAAAATTTAGTTTCGCTTAAAACGCAAATTTATGTTCACTTACTGTACCAAGCTACCAAAAAATGACGTTCACTACTACAGTACCAGGAACGATTTTGTCATATCCAAACGAAACGTAGCGACAAATTTCGTTTCGTTTTAAACGCAAATTTTCGTTTACTTACCAAGCTACATGTAAGAAAATATTACATGCGCTACTACGTCTTTCGGGCAAAAATTACATTCGGTACTTCAGTCGTTGGTAAGTGAACGAGAATTTGCGTTTTAAGTGAAACTTAATTTGACGCTACGCTTCGTTTGGATATCACAAAATCCTTCCTGGTACTGTAGTAGCGAATGTAATTTTTTCGTAGCTTNGGGTATCATATATGATACCGCAGGTCTGAGGAGGATATACACTATTTCAAATTGATTAATTCTGGTCCACAAGGTGTAACTAATTGTTTGGGCTAATACATAATGCTGATCATAATTGATCTTGGATTTAACAAAACGTTTAACATATGAAGTACAAATTGCAGTTGTAACCTCCCGAGTGTGGCTTGTAATACATGTAACCTACAACGGTTATCTGTTTTCAAGTTTATTTTAGAGACCTAACCAGCAGTAACAGTAACTATCACACATTACGCAACGAAAGATAAATAAGCGTGAACCTTTCGTTGCATAATGCTTTCTATACATGCGACGTTTTTATAACTCGAATATAACACGCATTATAGTTTGAGACGCTACTATTCAGTTTTATCTGGGTTCTGGCTGCCTGGCGTGTGATGCAACGTCATTTGAAAATCACACCGATAAGCGATAGCAACAGAGCAAAGACAACTTTGAAAGCGAAGAAAACACTGACGATTATGCCTTCTAGAAAATGCCCCCTCCTCCTCCAAGTGAGCTAGTTTTCTTGAATGTGTGTGTAGCCTACCATTCTTAGACGTTATATAAGAACCAACACCTCTGGCCACGTGATATCTGACATTCAGGGGATGGAGGTCGTCTTGAATGTTGACAACTGCATTTACGTCAAACCATATTAGCATTTCCTATCGTTTCCGTACAGCGACTTCATTACAATAATAATGTCCACGTGTTCTCATTGCGTTACTTGGTAAGTTTGATTTATACAGTATATAACTTAGCTCAACAATGTCCGTTTTCTGCTTAGCTGTATTTGCTCCGTTTCCAGAGATACAGTTCCAGCATCGATTCTGTCATATCCAAACGAAGCGTAGCGNTCTATGGTGCAGTTGTTCCGTGGTGCGCTATTTCCGTGTTGTGGTATGCAGATGTGGTGCGTTTATTCCGTGGTGCGCTTATTCCGAGGTGCGCCTCTTCTAGGTACGGTTATTCCGTGTCCCCGAAAGGGTGCACAAATTAGAGCTTGGTAGGTCATATTTTTTCCAACAAGACAATGACCCAAAGCATACAGCTATGTTAACCAAGGAGTGGTTACTGTCTAATGTCCCAAAACGTCTTTGTACTCCACCACAATCACCAGACGTTAACTCCATTGAAAATTTATGGAGTATCTTGAAGTCAAAGCTGCGAAAACGTAAATTTTCAAACAAGGCTGACATGCAGAAAATCCTACAAGAGGAATGGTCAACAATTGGCCCAGAAACAACCAAACTATTGGTCCGTCGATTCTATGCAACGTAGACTCCAAGCAGTGATTGACGCAAAAGGTCTTCACACAAAGTACTAAGTTTATGATAATATAATTTTGACAACATTGTTGATAATTCTGTTCAAATACCTTTTTTTGCCGATGAAATGTATGTTTTTCGTTGTTCTACAGTACCAGCATCGATTCTGTCACATCCAAACGAAGCGTAGCGCGAAATNGCAAATTTTCGTTCACTTACCAAGCGACGAAAAATTTAATTCGCTATTACGTGTTTCAGGCTTCGTTTGGATATGACAGATTCGATGCTGGTACTGTACATCGAAGCAGAATGCTGTATTATATGTCGCGTAATCTGCAGAGTTCAAAACTTCAATCAGTGCCGATAAAAGTTCACACGCGAACGTTAAGGTGGGACCAGACTTTTCTCACTTTGATGTATTTTGTGTTACAGTATATTCCCTATTAAACATTTACAGAGAGAAAACCGTAATTATACTCAACAACATGTCAATTCATCAAACAATCACTATCCTAATTAGTATGCATGAACGGTACAAACGATAATTTTAACGGTACAAACGAGGACCTTTCTAGTGGTATGCTTTTTATTTCAATTTGAAAGTTAGGACCGGTTAGCCGGCCCCAATATAATATGCAAATACCTTTTTGTTCTTTTCGGTACAAACGATAATTTTTCGGTACAACCCGGTACAAACGAACTGCGTAAACCAACTTGGTGTATTCGATTTGGGGTCGGTCAGCTTCACAGAGGTGTCATGAATGAACCTTCTGCGACAATATTTTCTGAGATACCGCCCTTGGTCATAAATCGAACAGATGCCTCTAGATTCGAACCCGTGACATCAGGTTTAAATCTGTGCAACATCTGAAAACTTTCAGTTACAAAAAAATAACATTCTCCTACAACAGGTGGGAAAAAATAAACCATATACAACAAAATACTTCCCGATTNAAATTAAGCGTTTGCAAGACTTAAATAAAGCAAAATTCATAATTACAATTTGGCAACGTTGCAAAATGGCAAAACAAATAATTCCGATCTAATTTCAAATATGTTTACCGAATTTTATGATCACGAGCCGCCGGGTAACAATTTTAAGCTCCTGACATCGTATAGTTTTGGTAATCCTTTAAGATCCTGGGTGATTTCAAAATGGCGACGTCAAAAAATGGCGGAAAATGAACTCGGAGCAAATTCTAAGCATTTTTCCTGAAATCACTGACCCCGAAAACTGACGAGTAACATTTTGTAGGTCCGGACCTCGTATAGTTTCGGATATAAATCCGTGACGGACAGACAGACTCTTGTGAAGTTATATATACATGTAGATAAAAATAATTTAACCAGACGTAAAAAAAGTTTATTTCTCAAATAGGCNATGGCCACACTGTCCAAACGCATGGTTGTCGCAAACTGTTCATAACCAACTACCAAATTGAGTGGTCACTGCAACTAGCCGTTTTTCTCCGTGTACAGTTGAAGTAGATGAAGGCAGTAAAACAGTATTCCCTCGAGGTATCCTCCGCAATGTCAATCATATCTTAATTGCTAGAACACTGTTGGGTATACTTACCCGAGACGAAGATGTAAATTGAAAAAGCTTTTACTGTAATTTCAAAGTTCTTTAGCGAAAGTGACCAAGTATGTTCGAAGAATCTCCACGGAATGAGCTATTTAGGGTAAGCAAAACCTCTTACCAAGATTAGTTTTATCCTGAATAAGTCTGGCTGCGATGGTCACCATATTAAAGTATAATCGTGGTCATTTCCTGGAAGGGACATGAAAAGTGGTTTGTCGTCCACAAGATTTTAGTGTACAAAAAAAAAACACCAACAGCTTTGCGTCGAATAAGTGGTAAAATTTAATCATCCTCGTGCGTCGTTACGACACGTATAGGGTCACGATTAGGTCTGAGTAGCATGCGAGTGAATAACATCTTAAAGGGAAGTTTCAATAAAAAGAGCTGCCTAAAAATTGCCCCATTTTTTGTGCTCTGTGTTGATAAAGATGACTTATTTTAGGTTCATATTACAGTACCAGGAACGATTTTGTCATATCCAAGCGAAGCCTGAAAGACGTATTAGCGAATGTAATNCGTAGCTTGGTAAGTGAACGAAAATTTGCGTTTTAAGCGAAACGAAATTTCGCGCTACGCTTCGTTTGGATGTGACAGAATAGATGCTGGTACTGTATTCAAATTCTTTAACATAATCACCTAAACAGAAGTACTTTTCAATAATGTTGTCATGGTGATATCATTTGTTTTACTGGCCAATTTAATAAAACCCGGGTGTTCAACAACTTTTTTTTGTTCACAGACACTCCAGTAGAAAAAATGAACAATTGCTGACACCACAGAGTTCGGAAAAATCTCATTTCAGCATTTACTGATTTATTCTGATAGTATAATTATTTAACAGCGAACCCTGTTGTTTTCAGGTACTGGTCTTCAGTTTACCTCCCTCCTAAGAAGAGAGCGGTGATTCATTTGTTTCTACGTGTTCAGAATGTATTGGGCGGCGTAATCGTGACAGCTCGTTACGTATTCTCTTGGTGTCCGTGACTCCTCGCCTGATATTTATATAACATCTCTGACCTTCCAACGTCAGATTATTTATGATGTATTTCATAAAACTGGGTGTACTCATACACTTATTTTTATTTCCATAAAACGTTTTTACTTCGCTAAGTTACATCATTCTTTCTGTGAACCACATTGCCTAGAATACAAATACTAAACCAACACACAATCACTTTTACTGGGAATGTCCATGGGCCAGTTCTATAACAAGAGCCAGTTGTCGAAAATAGCCACTTTTCGGGGTTTCGTTGTTTCTGCGAACAACTTTACCAGAACGTGGAAGATGAGCACCAAGTTGGTTTTCTAGGCGGGTCTTTGGTACTTTTTAATTGGTTTGATTTACACGAACTGACAAATACAACAAACGCCATCGGTCTGAAGTGATTCAAAAACAATAAAAAAGAAGTTCTTAATACTGATCACTGNCTCTTTTACTTTACTATACATTACCAGGAACGATTTTGGCATATCCAAACGAAGCGTAGCGCAACATTTCGTTTCGCTTAAAACGCAAATTTTCATTCACTTACCAAGCTACGACAAAATTTCATTCACTACCCAGACAGCACGTAAGCTTACTGCAAGCGTAGCTTTCGCTTGATTTTGGTTTGCATAAACGAAGCTTGCCAAGTGTAAACTTCGTTGCTTGAATCAAGCTTGGTGCAAGCTTTAAGCTTGCCACGACAANACAAGGACTCAAAAAAAGGCCAAAGAAGACCAGTTTCTCCAGAGTAAAGAATCAAAGATGGACACAATAAACAAATGAGGCCGGTGAATCGTAACAAAAGTGCTTAAAACGGCCAATAAGTCCCTATGAAAAGACCACAGAAGGAATGTCATCATTCTAGATACAACGGTCAAAATTTTCAGTCATTCAAAATATAAAAAGAAATGAAAGCTAATTGAGATACGAGGTCAAAACATTACTTAACTTCTACCACAAATAAGGTCGCTATTGTTAGTATTTCACGAGTGAAAGGATCATTTTCAAACAACTGTATGTTTCACAGTTAGCATACTGAAGCTAACCCACATCCAAGTTATTTTCAACTAACTCCTTAGGCTTTGAAGTAATCGCATGGTTTTTCTTGAGCGTTCTTGGCATAANAAAAAACAGTCAGATGTACCATTTACACTAGCTACTATCAGCATATTATATTCTGTGAGGGGTTCAAACCCCGGGGCCGGCTCCTAGCCCTGAGTAAAGAGGGTTATCCTACGAGTCTGCCTGTGAAGCACTCCACACTAAGGTATGATCGTAGGCGTGTTCCGGGAGGCACGTTAAAGGCGGAATTTAATTTTTCGTAGCTTGGTAAGTGAACGAAAATTTGCGTTTTAAGCGAAACGAAATTTCGCGCTACGCTTCGTTTGGATATGACANAATCGATGCTGATACTGTAGGTCCAGTCGGAGCTTCGGTTCTCTTACTTGAGAGATTTTCTAAACACAATGTACAGGCAAAAAAGCTCACAATAAATACGAGTAGCTCGTCAAGACTGAAAGGTTTAGGGTATGTTACAATTTATTCACCTTGTAAGTCTTTCAACCTGACCGACAAATAGTTAAGCACTATAAAATTGAGCCATGGCCTACTAGATTAAGCATCCACGAAGATTAAGTTGGAAACTATGCAAATACAGTGATGGATAAGAGAGCTGATTACCTTGAAAACGTAAGTACTGTCATGAATCTCAAATGCATTTGTGTTTGTAATTAAGAACGTTGAACCTCTAATGACTGGCAGTTTCATGGAAGTCTGGAAGAAAAAAATTAAAGCATTAAGTTCAGGCGCTGTTTTCGGAAAATATTTTTTTTTGTTTTAAAATTTTTGTGTTTTCATGTTGACTAAATATGAGTATCAGGACTTCCTCAGAGTTTTTCTCCAGCATTGTCTGCGAGTATTACGTTTGGTATAAAGGAAAGGAATAAGACATATCTATTCTCTGTAACACATTTTCTCCACGACGCATTGTCTTTGAACCAACAGGTATCGACCTCCTTGGCAGAGTGGGTAGAGTACCCAAAGGTTGTGGGTTCGAATCCCGCGTAAGACATGGATGTGTGTGATGTCATATATGTGTGTTGTCCATAGAATAAAGGTACTTGAAGTGTAATAAACCATGTAACAAGAGCTAGGCTCACAAGAAAAATAATGAAACAAGTAGCTGAGGTTCGCTTAATGGTAGAGTTCTCGCCTCCTGACCGGAGGGTCCCGGGTTCAAATCGCGAGGCTTACTCCTATCCCTGAGTATAAACGGAAATCCTACGAGTCTGCTTAGGAAGCACTACGCACAAAGGTATGATCGTAGGCGTCTTCCGGGAGGGACTTTAAAAGTGGGGTCCCATCGATAAGTGTTCTTTTACAGTACCAGCATCGATCGATTCTGTCATATCCAAACGAAGCGTAGCGCGAAATTTCGTTTCGCTTAAAATGCCAATTTTCGTTCACTTACCAAGCTA
>KZ874512.1:4756-26645 GCA_003456935.1 Machilis hrabei
TTTTATTCCTTTATTGTTTGAATGACCGAACGCCAATTAAATCCTCCATATGCACTTGTGGATTCTGTTCAACAACTTAATTAACTTTGATGCTTCGCTGTGTTTACGAAAACAAACAGTTTATTTTGAAGTTTAATACTTTAAAAACTTATTATTATTTCCTCTATGTTTTGAATGGTCACTCATAAAAGCCAAAAGTCATCATCACACTCGAAGGGGTGGTTTATTAATAATCACTGGGAGCAACCTTGGAGTGTACTCTTTTTACGTGACCAAGGTCGTTAACTTCAAAATTTTGTTTCAACCTATTTCCAACTATTGGGTTAACAGATTTTAATAGAATTCTGAATGTTTTTAAAAAGTTAGAGCTGACAATATGCTGTTCATTGAAGAACGTTAATTCTTGCACCAAAAATTTGCAAATATTGGGTAGATCTATCATTCATTTTTTGGAATCTTATGTCACAGGTTTGAATCCAGAGGCTTTTATTACAATTATCAATAACAGTTATAATTAGAGAAGTATTTGTATAAAATGTTGATTTTTGCAATAAAGTTTTAAAATTTTGAGTTGTATAATTGAGTGTAAAGATCTAAATCTGACGGTCAGGGGTTAGAATCCACAGGAATGTATTCTATTTAGAAGCACACAGAAAAAGTATTAGTCGGGAAACGAATTCACAATTATTGACTGTGGGCTTGGGTTTGAATCATCTAGTCATCATTTATTCAATTTATAGGCAGGAGCTTTATTAGTCTAACAAAGTTGATTTTCGCATCAAAATGTCACTAAGAGTCACAGGTTCGATCCAGAGGCCATTATTTGATTAATGGGAAATGGTGTATTCTCTGAAAATATCAATTGTAGAAAGTAGACTTTCCACTAAAAGTTTTCAAATTTTAATCCGATATTTAAATTTTCTATATCACTGTAATGGATTCAAACGTAGAGGCTATTATTTTATGTATAGGCAAGAGTGACATCTCGAAAAACATTGNTCGAAGATTTACTTTTCTCCAAGAGTTTGTAAATGTTGAATAGATCGATTCTTTGCTACTGATAATAATCACAGGTTCACATAGGCCTTTATTTAAATTGTTGGAAATAGTGTTATTTCTTAATGTAATTGTAGAACAGATAATTTTTTTTTTTAATTTTGAAATGCCAAGTCCATAAATCCTTTATTTATTATTTAAATCCAAGTATCAAGGGTTCAAATTCAAAGGGATACATTCAATTTCTGACAGGACTTACAACATATTGGATTTAGAAAGTTTATTCTGCACCAATTGTTTTCAAATATTGGATACAGCATTCCATTCATTGTGATGGGTTTGAATCCAGAGGCATTTGTTTGACTTGTAGGAAGGAGTAACAGAAGGTTTATTGTTGACCTAAATGTTTGGGAACACCGAGTAGATCAATTCACTGTAATTCACATTAATCTCACCGTCACGGGTTCAAATTTATTCAAATTATCTGAAATAGTGTTACCATGGAAATAACTTTTCATAGAACAAGATTGATTTTAGCACCAAANGTTTTCAAATGTTGAGAGCATTCATCTCAAATAGTGAGTTATATCTCAGGGTCACAAGTTCAAATCCATAGGAAGTTATTTGATAAATGGTGAAAAGAAACTTAGGAATTTGTAGTAGAAACGATACTTTNGTAGCTATTGCACAAGTAACTTCGATAAATTTGTAAAATAAAATGCACAGTAACGTGATCAATCAACTTTGTAATTTAAAAACCATAAACAAATTTTGTATATCCGAGAGTATTTGTCATAAAAGAGAGTTGATTATTACACCGAAAGTTTTCAAATATCAAAGAAGTTTATCAATTAATAACGATTTAAACCTGAAATGACGGGTTTAAATCCAAAGGCTGAAGATGCATCTCGAAATACTAATTCACAGGAGAAGGTCGTTTCTTGCACCAAAAACGTGTAAATGCCGAGTGGATTAATTGATTTTTACACAACTAATGGTTTGCAGTCAACTACTTGTTCTAATAGATACATCAGAATGGATCCAAATCCAGGTGCTTCAAAATGTTTAATATGCAAAACAATGTTTCAAAATGACTATTCGATTATCAGAGACAATATCGAGATTTCAACGGGCTAGTGTACTAGTTAGATATATTATTTCATTATTATTTTTTATTTGTTTTGAGCTTCACGAGATCGCATCACACCACGTCCTAACCGATGTCGGTTACTCGTAGCCTCGAGTCTCCTCTTTCACATATTTGAAGTTTATGTCTAGCTTTGGCCAGCAGTTGTTGCACGTCGCTCTTTCGTATTTTTGAGAGCAATAATTTATATTCTTGACAAAGAAGTGGGCAGCAGTTCATTTCTTTAACCCAAAACAACTCGTACCATGTTGTTTGGGGCTTGGAATCATGCATTAATTGGATGAACTCCTCCTGTAAAACTGGTTGGAGATCTGTTGAATCCATTTAAAATGAACTTGGGACTTTTAAGTGCACAAAGATATTGAAATCTGGCTTGCATGTCCTCCTTAAGACGTTTAAGCTGTGAACAGAACATTTTCCAATTATTTTTATGAGTTCACTTCCATTTGTACTACTCTGAAGACCAGGAAACTGATAAAGCTCCTGACAACTAAGATTACTTTTTATAAGATCTAGCTTAGCGATAAATGCAGTAATTATTCCTTTGGTGTTAATAAAATTCATTTTGTCCCCTTGAAGCTCTTGTTTACTTCATTAAATGTATCAGAGATATCTGCTACATCTTGTTGTCAGTGTTTGAATTCACTGCTAAGGTTTGGGTCAACTGGCTGAAGAAACTCAATTAGAAACACAGCAAACAATTGCCTTTTGACAGCCAATTCACTTGTGTGCACAAGTACACTCAAACTCTTCATCATTTTCTCACAAAATAAATGTGAATGAAACTATTTTACTATAGCAGTTATTGCTTTTATTTTGTTTAATGCACGATGAAACCAAGCTGTCAATCAGCTGTAACTCCATGCAAGAATGTTTGTGAAAGGACTATTTTTTTCTTGAAGAACTATCCACAGCTTGAAATACAAAAGAACCTTTAGAGTCAGTGATCAGCACTTTGGCTTCTAACAAACAGTTCTGTAAGATTTTAATTTGTATTAATAAAATGTGTACTAACTGAACAGTATTGCCTCATTATCAATCTGCACAGCAAACTTAGTATTTATTAAGAGGCTAGAAAGTTTACCTTTTAACTTTCAGGCCATCTCTTGAGACAGAATTATTGCTCAGGTTATGTTATGTCCCATCATTGTACGGACTATTTCTTTTACATCGCCTAAAATAAGGATTTCCCAAACTGTATCTGCATTAAGTAAATGAAATGTCTTTGTTCATATTTTGACGAAAACTGGAATAGGCCACGTCAAAGACGACGTGCCATTCGACATCCACTCAACGCATCAAGGTTATATCGAGACGGTCGACCACTCACTTCTGCTCGATGGCATAATCATGACGTGAAGANGAACACCTTTTTATTCAGACGGCGAAACGCCCACGCCTCGACCGGGATTCGAGCCCTGGACCGTGAGCGTGCAATGCCAGTGGCTTAACCGCTAGGCTGCCGTGGCGGGCTATATATAAAGACATGAGTACTTACGTTACTCCAACTTGCTAGGTTCACGATATTTCGCTTGTGCTGTCCGGTTAGCTTCGTCTTGTGTGTTTTAGTATCCCACACGTCTCGGTAGCCTTTTTTGGAATTTGACCGAATCATCCGAGAATCGCTTAACATTGGATTATACGCTTAAGAACGAGTATCACTTGACGTTGTAATGTACTTCTAAAAATACTTTCGGAAGTGCAATACAAGCGATACTCGTTTTTAAGCGTCTAGTCCAATCTTAAGTGTTTCTCGGGCGATTCTGACAATTCAAACGAATACAAATTCCCCAAAAAGCTACCGAGACGAGTAGGACACCTAGATGATGGAGGCAAAACATCGTAAATCGAGCACGAACCTAGCGACATGGAATAAGGTAAATCTAAATACTCTTTTTTTTCACATAATTCTTCTACCATGTCTTTTTTAGTTTGTTAGAGTGTTTCTTTGCGAGATGTTCACTCAATATTTAAAGATTCATTACTTTGCTGCTAAATATCTTTCACAAATAAGGCAGAAATGTAACTGTTCATTTATTAAAATGGAAGGAATCCAAATTTTTAAGTACTCGGTTGAACACTTTTTTTTCTCAGCCGTGTTATAAATCTGTGTTCTTAAAATATATGCAAACTTAAAACACAATTCATACATCTTTCAAACACTCGGTAACACACGCATTTAGCAGGCTCAACGGTCAACGCCTCGACTGACGCTCGACGACCTTGTTACGTTTAAAATGGCAGTAGCACTAGCGAGCAGCGTTTGCTGGACAGAGAGGGAATGTGAAGTGCCTTGGCCCCACACAAATGCACTGCTGTCAGACTGGGTAAGTTGTTGTCACTTGAAAATACATGATTACCAAATAACTGCACTTTTTTGTTTTAATAATGCTGTCAAAATTTAACTTATAAGGAATAAATTAACTACTCTAAAATTTTTAACATGCATTATTATTAACAATTAAGTTAACTTCATTACTTGCAATGTATTCTAAAACTTAAATGCCTTCCAACATTCCCTTTATGTTTATCACCCCCTTAAAAAATGTATCGCACACCATACATGGGATTAAATATTTATTTTGTTCAAGCTCGTAAAACATAAACGTATTATTTTCTACAACACAAAATACCTATCCTTATTAAAATGTCTAAAATTCAGATTTATTTTCACCATCACATCCTAGGTTATAGTTAACATACTAGCACTGATCTTTAACATGCCTACTTCTGCGTACCTATGCATACGCTAAACACGGCTTCATAAACTAATATTGCTTACGTACCCGTTCCGGCTTTCGTATCGAATTAATTCTGCCAAGATGCACCTTCAAATGCTATTACATAATTTTTGGACACAGTTCATACACATAAGCATCAGACAATATTCCCTTTAAGTGCATTCTTCATATGGCTGTTTTGAAATTTGAACAATCCAAAGAAACCTATTTTCTGTACTCACAATTCCTCTGACAGTTGGTTAATTCAGATCTCAACTTTCTTGATATACCAGTATCCACACCAGGCCGGGTAGCCGAAATTACCACTTTTTGGAAATCGCANGATGGGTATCGCCCAAAAGGTGACATTCGGGCTCCTTATCGCTAGGAAGTTTGAATTTTTGAAATTGGACATCGACCTCAGTCTCCGCTACAGCTCTGCAGTTTTGGTACGTAGGCAAGCCCGCAACACGGCTGCTGCACTGGACAAACGACGTTGCTACAGAGCGCTGCGATAGCGCATTGGCGTATCTTCAGCGAGTTGTGTCGTCCCAAGATATGTCGCATCTTTGGTCATTTTAGAGTCAGAAAAACGACAAACAAAACGAATAAATATTGTCTTTCTCTCAGGATCTTCCTCACTCCAGTTCAGAGTGCATGCACAGCTCCTAGCTCGCTACCCTGTATTGGCAGCTCCCCAGGACCAGGGATGGGACATTTGACATATAAAAGTTTTATACATTACATACGTGTGAAACCACGTACGTAATGTATAAAACCTCATAATGTAAAACATCAATAGAATAAAATTTAATTTTGTAGTTCCAAGTAATTTTCCTACTTAAAAAGCAATTAATACCATTATATCACTGGGCAGGCCTCAAAAATAGCATCTTTCCTCGATCTCAGTCTCTTTATGTATTTTTTTTTTTCGGTGTTTTTAATTGATGGTTGGAAAAACTCAAGTTCTAACACCAAGAATGTGGTGTGCCTTCTTAATGCATCATCTGGCGAAGCCTTATTTTTAGAAAACTTTGATTTTTCTGGTGTAAAGGAAACAGGCAAACATTTGTCTGAGCTGGTTAAAAAATCTAAGGAAGACATTCCACAGAAATGTAATGTGAATTAGATGTTCTGTAAATGAGTGGCATCTGACATGCAACTCTCATACCAGTCAGCTGCTTGCAAACAAGTTGCAGCTCATGTAGGGGAAGTTTTAAAAGCTTTCAGTAGTTCAGATGCAGAGCATCACGGTTTGAAGCAAGGTGGGAGAGTGATTTTATTGGTTTGTGAAACAAGATGGTGTAGCCATTCTGACTCGTTCGTCTGCTTCGTTAAGATCCTGTCTTTTATGAAAAAAAAAATTGAAGCAGAAAACAGTCAAAGTAGAACCATATGTTTTTAACTTGATGAGCAGTTTGTGAAAAAAGTGGAAGATAGCATAACTTTTGGATCCTATTTGCAGATAAATTAACAGTTGCCAGTCATCTACGGCCAGCATCGCTGACGCAGCCGAGGAGTGGCTCAAACTGGAACTTCCAGAGGATTACCCCGAAGCAGAGAAGCATCCAGAAGCTCGGCAAAGGTACNCTCTCGACGCGTGCTCTACGTCGGCCAGTTTTTTGCATCCAGAATGTGAAGGAAAACGGCTAAACGAAGATCAAAAACACCGGGTTGAAGAATTTTTCGTTCACAACTGGCTGCTGATGGGCTCCACAGCCTCCACGCTTTGAAATCTAAAACTGAGGTATTCAGAAGAGAGGGATTTCTACCAATCACTTTGGTCTTTGGCTTCAAGGAAAAAAATAAGTCACTTTCAGCCTTGCAGTGAAGCTGTTATCAGCATAAACTGAAAGTTTTTTCAAACTGGAGCTACATCCACACCAAAACATGCAACCGCCTGGCACAACAGAGATCAAAGAAATAGATTCAAATTTACTTAACACTGCAGTTCCACGAGAAAAACAATCAAGAGTAGTTCTACGTTGTCAGAACATGATACTATGCCTATCTGTAAGCCAACACTGTACAGTGTGTCAGTGTACACACATTGTTTTGTACATTTTTTACATTCGTTCGTACATTCTAATTTTCATATATTCTGTGCTTTATACATGTTCAATTGTATACATAGGCTAGTAATTAGTAAGGCTACTCAATTTCATTCTACTTTTTTATTCCAGGTTTAGGAGGATTACTCCTAACATTTTCTCTTAACAATTTGATTTACATTTTCATTTCATATATTGTATGTGTAATGTTTTCTATGTATTTTTTCAATACTCCATAGTCAATTACTGTACTGTAAAAGTAAGGAAAATTGAAATGCAAGTCAAATATATAACACATACAAATTTTTACTTTGGGACTCGCATCTTTTTTTTACTTTATTTTATTAGACTACTAAGGTTTAATTTATCTTATAAATGCAAATTCTTTTTTGAAAACGTATAAAAAGTATATTACGTATGTATAACATGTTTTATACGTTTCACGTATTATAAGTGCCGTCTCTGCCCAGGACCCACCTCAAGGAGGTGGCTGTGCATCGGGTCCCACCCAACCGGGAGGGCATGTTTCTAGTTCTTCTCCCCACTTGCCTTGTAGTCTTTCTTAGACTTTAGTTTCCTAGATTTTATTGTGCTCCTGATGAACCCATCTCGGACCTCAAATCCCATCACCTCCTTCGGACATATTTCAACACTATGCATATGGCAGGGGATTGGCAGTACTACCCTCAGATTTAAACATCTTAGTCGACTCTGCGGTGGAAAGATACCGCAAGAGGGGTGGATCACACAGAGCCACTTGCTGAAAATCAATCGTACTAGTGTGATCTAGGGCTGAAAAGTTTAGTCGTGGCACTTTAAAAGGCCGTACGGCTTTCGTATTGGCTTTGCGGGAATTCGAGGCGAGTTCGATACCTTGTCTTCGTACGTCTTCCCTTTCGTCCGTTACTGTGCTGACGATAACGTTTTCTGGAAGTGCGAAAAACGCATTCTGCTGCAGCATGCCTTCAACCACTTTCTTATACTTTTTGGGCAGATATCTGGACAGCCTGATGAATTTATAGAAATGGCGGACACTCTCACCAGCCACTGTACGCCTTCGCGACAAATTTCACGAGTACTTTGAGTCCCTATGATGGAGTGCTCTTCCCTCCGTATGTTCTCAGAAGGTGATTTGCGGTGGTTAGCCAACGGGAGTGATCGAGGCCCAGGGTCTCTTGATACACTAGGCTGTCTGAAACGTTGCCCGAATTAACGGGCACCAGCATAGGCCACATCAAGCAAATAACGTTGATCTGTGCCGAGATCCCGTGAGTCTAAGTCTGGGATTTTGCAGCACATTTTCTTGAATTTTATTACAGCTAGGTTCACACAATTTTCCAGTTCCTTTCTTATGGTTCCAGAGAAAGTCTTGGCCCTGACCTCTCACCCTCAATAAATTGAAAAGATGTCGCAAGGAACGTGCGATAAAAAAAAACAAATTNAAAATAGTGGTAAACCGTAAAAATACTGTAACTAAAGATAGAAGTCTCGTGCTGTGCACACTTCAAACAAGAAGACTACATCACGAAGGTATATTTAATGCTTGTAGTTAATTTTCAATTTCACCTTCATTAAACAGATTTCAATGCCTATATTTTTAATTATAAAAAACTACGCAATTCTAAAGCCCGGTTTATACTGCCGTACGCTACAGAGCACTGTGGGTAGCTGTAGGTTGCAAGCTCGCGGAGCCGAAATAGAAACAACGTTGTTAGATGGTGTAGTTCGTACTCGCTACGCTATTGAAATTTTCTGTTTGACGCTGTCGCGGTCCAATTCTATTTCCTATTTTGTACGCTACCGAGAGGAGTGTGAGGAGTACGAAGCCCTCTGTGTTTGAATGTTTAGAGTAGAGAGAACAAAACACAATCGAAACCAAAGAAAATATACATTTAGATATATTTTCTTTGGTAGAAACGTAAGCATATCGTAATCCGTGCTGTTTTCTCATCACGTATACGTAGTACGTGACGATGTTAGAACAAGTACGTATTTTTGAACTTGGAGAGGATGGAAGATGAATTTAGGCCAGACGATGACACTTTATTAATCATTTTTCAGGGATTTTCGAACATTTACGACAAGATAGTAGAGTGAATTTACCTTATTCCGTTGCTGTGGCAATCACAATATTTCGCCTNGTAACCCCTTCTAGGCTTCACCAGGTGTAGACATCTAGCTTTCTTCTTTCACATATCAGCCGGCTGCTGCGTGTAGAGGCCGCTGAAGAACGTCATCGTATCACTTTTTAAAAAACTTAGTTCAAAAGAACACGTCACCAACATTTTAAAAAACAATTAAGGGGCCCCTTGGTGTGAACTGACCCCTTTGGCTCAACCGTCAAACTGACTATTGCACACGGTCGTAAGATCCGGCAAAGTTGTCGAAGGATGTTCGTTTGTTACGCCGTTGTCGGATTTCTTTTTAGTACAATAAACCTAAAAAAATAGCTGGGTTGAAATCTGATTCGGTTAGCTAGGGGGTTTTGGCCAAGTTATGGTAAATGTCTGTTCTTTGGGCCTATTGTACAAACTCTTCCATCTTAAGTCTAATGGTCCTTCTTCTTTGTCAAGATTATCCGGGGTTTGCCAAATGGCAATGGATTCCATTGTATTCCTTTTAATTTGGGTTTGATAATTTTACTATTTTCCCATATGGGCTTGTGATTGTGCGTGGTGTTGTTCTTCTTCAGCCTTACATCCCTCACGTGCTCCTTAATCCTGGTATCAAGATTCAGTTTTGTCTGTCCTATGTATTTCCTCTCACATTCGCACTGTATTTCATAAATGCCACTAAGTTCTTTTTTTTTTTTTTTCCTTTGTATTCAGAGAATCTGTTTACTATTTTTTCAGGAGGCTTGTCAGAGGCGATAATGTCGTATTTTCCGTAGAGTCTACTTAGTTTATGTGAAATTGTCGGAAAAAAGGACATGCTTACAAACTTTTTTTTTTTATTATTTTCTGGCTTGTCGTCTCCTTTTCGGTTTTGATTTCTCTAGTGGATTTTTCAATGAGGTGTCCCTCGTATCCATTTTCCTCGGCTATTATTTTTAGACGGTCTAGTTCTTTCTGTAGGTTGTGATTGCCTGAGCATATTGTGAATGCCCTTCTGACAAAGTTTTTCCAGGTGTTATGTTTGTGGGAAATCGAATGAAAAGAATCAGATGGTATATAGACGTCCGTGTCGGTGGGTTTACGATACGCTGAAGAACCAAGCGTACTTGTATTATTTCTTTCGAACACTATGTCTAGAAAGGGTAATTTTTGANCCGTTTCTTTTTCGTATGTGAATTGAATGTCGTGATGAATGTTATTGAGGTCGTCGAGAAAGTGGGTAAATTCTAATTCAGAGAAAGGCCAAATAACGAAAGTATCGTCTACATATCTGCTATAGAATTTTTTTTTTTTTTTTTGTCTTCATTAGTTTTTCTTCCATTTCCTCAAGAAGTATGTTTGCTACAATGCCTGACAGTGGGGAGCCCATTGGAACGCCTTTGGTATGTTCGTAAAATTTTCCGTTGTAGCCGAAAATGGTGTTTTCTAGGTAAATCGTCTATTTTACTTCATTTAACATGGAAGCCTGTTCCAGTTTCCGACACAATTTAAAAGATTGTAGAGATTAAAAAACGCGGTTTCGTACATCGTTGGTCAGCTGTTTTTGCTAAATGACGCTGCAAGAGGAGAGGCGAGTATAAACACAGGTCTTGTGGTCTCCGATTGGTAGCGTTTCGGTAGCGTCGTCCGATTGGTAGCGTCAGGCAGTATAAACCAGCCTTAACAATCAATTAATTAAAACAATGAAAAGTACATTCGTTGCACACATCAGGCCTAAAATAGCAAGTTGGGCAAAATGCTAATGTTTAGTCAAGTGTGTACTTCATTTATTTTTTGTTATTTTCAATATCACAAAAAGTGGATAAGTTTTTAAGATTATTTTTGTTATTTATACACATCTATTTTCTGAGGTGACCAAACCTAGTAAACCATGGAATAGGACACATTATGAGTAACTTTCTGTAATTTTTCAATCAATATCTTCAACAACAAAAATAAGTGCAGGACTAATGTAAAAGTTTGCCTATTTTGGGCTAATGGCCCATGTTAGCAATTTCATTATTATAGCTAGCCTAGTAATAAAAAACATCAGTATTCCCACAGCATTCAAGACTTAGGAATGAACGTGTCTACACCTTTTGCTCATCGTCTAACTCAATATAGGCCTACACAGACTACCTACTGATCAATAATAGCCAGAATTTTAAATGTGCAGCTTCTGTAGGCCTATAACACAATATGCATTTTTGCATACAAATTATTGTTTTTATAAAAAGGTTTGTTAGTTACCATTAGGCCAATTCTGCAATAATTACCATCGTTTAATCTTTAAACCCGGCACCTGTACCCGATATGTTTTACTCTCCGATATAATAAAGCAATGCTTGCACTACGATGTCTAGATGGTTTGACTAAGCTAGGACTTTTTATGTACACAATGTTAAGTTCCGTTTACAGGTAGTCAGTTCAGTAAAAACCTTAAAAAGTTTGGCCAATGTATTTAAACGAGACCAGTTCCAACTTTGTCTCAATTATTACTTAAACACAGCTTTCATGTGTATTTTTAAATGAGTGACTAGGCCTATGCTTCCTAGTAAAGTCCTAGTTGGTATTCAGGTAATAAACATCCTAGAGTTACTTAACAATTACTTTAACATAGTTTACTGAATGGTTTCATTTTCTGTTTATAATAAAGATTGAGTGCACAGAGGTTGTACCTGGCTTCAATATGCACAGTTCTGTGTCATATGGTAAGCATCAAAATAGTTATAGCATCTTTCCGATTGCAATTTAGGCCAGCCTCTGCCTTAAGTTGTCATCATACATTATCATCTCACTTAGGCTACAAAGCCAACTCACCTATGAACCAGGAAGGGTCTCTGATCTTCCTTTAAAAAAAGGGGTATGGGGCAGTGATGTTCAATTTTATCTGTAGAGGAATGAAATATAGGAACAGACTTGGGTCTCTCTGACTGACATATATAAGAATTCAAATATTATTTATGTATCTAGCAAATTTTCATTTGAAACTTAATGAGTGTCATCTGGATTATTATAAAAAGCAAGTTAGCGTTGGTTATTTTCTCAGAGATTTAGAAAATGTATGTACTTCATTCAGCCGCAAAGTGAGCTGTACATCTCAGTGTCGGGGAAAGGCTGAAGCTGATTGAAAGCAAGTCTTGGAATTTTTTTAAAGTTACACTGTGACAACCAGTCACAGCTCAGGAGAAAGTTTGCTTCATTTGTGTTTTGAAATATGAACCACTTACTTCTGGGGTGCCTTACACTAAGGTGTGACACTCTTTGCCACACACTTAATCTGCAGATGGATATTAACGTTATAGAATCCAGGTTCTCTCTTATAGCTTTGGAGTGCTTTTCAGTTTTCAAAGTTACACACGACTAAGCATTAAAGTTTCGAGAATATTACTGATATGTTTAAAAACTTTGAAATACGTTTTGCATGTCTATTTTTGCTCTATTCAGTCGAAAAAACGGCACGTGCCCGTGTTAACAACAGTCGTCGGCTTTGGCAACCTTCCTTTGTCTGAAGCACTCGCTCAGGCAGCCGACACAATGAGCATGGATATTGCGCTGCAGATTGTTCCCTTTTTCAGATGGTTTAGAGCAAAACACACATTCAAAATATATTCCAGAGTATTTAAAAATATAGGTAATCTTCTCAAAACCTTAATGCTTAGTTGTGTGTAACTTTGAAAGCTGAAAAGCACTCTTACGCTAAATTAGAGAACTTACCGATTGTTACCTTTAACGTCGAACTGAAGAGCTAGAAGGTGATGCAGTATCACACCATATCAGGCCACACTCACTTGATACCCAGATATGAATACTATCAATGCATAGGGTAAATATTCAATTAGCATAGCCTATTTAGAGTGGTCTCTGATAATTAACGAGACCTTATAAGGCCTGGCTAAGCTTCCAAGTGAACCCCTNTTTTGTATGACACATGTCCTACTAATTACTAAGTAATCATTTCTTTACATTGTAGATATTAGTTAAAATAAAGCACAACCTTGTAGGCTAATAGTTTCATTGTAGGTGTATAGGCATAGCATACAAGTTGTACCTAGGCCAAACAAGGAGTCAATAAGTTGTAGCACCTTTTTATGGCAATTATAGGCCTACACTTTACTCAAAATATGGTACACCTGATATTGCATAAATAACCTACAATAATAGAATGTTTAATAGTTCTCTCAGTAGGCCTATTAATTAATGAATATTTATTATACTCTCTTCACTACATCTGGCAAAGAAGCAGACCTAACTGGTTCATATTTCAGAATGCAAATACAGCAAATGGTTCCTGAGATTGGCTAAGTTCTTTTTATAAATAAATACTAGACTCACCTCATCATCAGCTTAGTTTTTTGAACACTGCAATGTTCCTATACTTACCAGCTCACTTCGAAGCCGAATTAACGACAACGAACTGTACATTTCCTAAATAAGTGAGAAAATAACCCTTACACGCTTATTGTGATAACGCCATACNAAATACACAGCAAACAATTCAGTAGCGAGAAGCGTTACCTTCTCTTCCGGTCAACCCGTCCGACGCGACATCTGGATAGACCTTTGCGTTGGCTACCCTATTGTGATACTTTCTTCCCCTTTTCACAACCACAGCTACTTAAATCGGTGCATCTGCAGGCGGCAACTTCAAATAGCTCCAGTCCCTGATGTTCCAAACTTTGGGGGGATNACTTGTTAGCCAGAATATTACTCTTTCTCTCCGCNATTTTTCTTATCTCCTCACAGCGGTTACGAAAGCTCGAGATTTCCTCACCAAGATTCTTCTTTAACTTCTGACAGTGTTCATAAAAGCTCAAAATCTTGTCCTGATATCCACTGTGGGTATGGATGCCGATGCCCAAATCGCCTTCGCTATGGCCGCCGTCTCCTTCCTAACCTCTTTGACCGAAGGATTCTTTCTACTGCCACTGTCCTTGACGCCTTCCTTTCTTTTCTTTTTTCATGGCCTCTTCATACGTTGGTAGCCGTGTACCACTCATTTCCCGCCTGTCCCCGGGAATCTGACACGTAAAATCAGAAGCTCTCGTAGATTTGGGCATTTTCACAACACTCAAAAACTCGCATAAAAACAATAACTCCAGCTAACCTAAGAACACGAAGCCACTCTGGTCGCCGCCTTCCCTCCGTTCAGCGCAATCTATCGGTTCACCTAGCAAACAGCTCGCTTTGCTAATTCAAAGATTTTCCGACAGGTGGCAGCACTCCGTAAACATTAGTAGACGAATGTTACAGCATCAACTACGCTTTGGTGCAAACCAAAGAAGTCGTCTGCTTGATTTTGCACGTGTACTCTGAACTATAGCGAGAAAGATCCCGAGAGAAAGTCAACATTTGCTCGTTTTCTTTGCCGTTTTTCCGACTCTAAAAGGACCAAAGACGGACAGACGCAGGTGTGACATAACTTGGGACAACACAACTCGCTCAAGTTACGCCAATGCGCAATTGCAGCGCTCTGCAGCGACATTGTCTGTCCAGTGCAGCAGCTGTGTTGCAGGCTTGCCTACCTACCAAAACCCAAAACTACAGAGCGGAGACCGAGGTCCATGTCCGATTTCAGAAATTCCTAGTGATAAGGAGCCCAAATGTCACCTTTTGGACGATAGCCATCATGCAATTTAAAAAAAGTGGTGATTTCAGCCCCCCCTAATCCACACAGCACATTATCCCCACATGTTTTTCCAACCTTAGAGTTAACAAGGCNGAGTCGCTCGACTAATGGCTTGCCTTCTTCCCCAGAAACCCACTAGGGACTCTCCCTTCAACTGTCATCTCTTATCTAAATATAATTTCTCAATTAATTTAAAAACTATGGCTCAAAATACATTCCGACACAGTTATCAAAAAACATAATTCTAAGTCTTTACATAAACGCTTTATTAAGAAATGTCTACAGAAAATTGGTTAAGCCCCGAAAGAAAATATGAATAGAATAGTGTCTAGTANAAAGCAAAAATTGTACCAAACAAGAGCAAAGCAGACAATACCTTAAGGTCAACATCTGAACTAAGTTTTCCAAATTTCTTCATGCGTACTGTATGGATGTTCAAAATTTGGTCCCTTCCGTGCTCACTAGGCAATCCAATTTCCATCTGGACCTGAAAAGAAAGAAAAATAAATAATTAAGTACAACAATGCTCATCCAACTTTTGAGCAATTATTTTTGGTTTCCTTATCCCTAATTATAATGCATCTTTATATCAAACTTACTATTCCTTGAGGTTTATTTTCATTTGCAAAACTAATCTTCCTCTTCCTCCTTTACATGGCAGGGTGGGCGCAATAAATCAGGGGTGCTGGCATACCTTAACTTTAAGAAATATATGTACATCAGTTTTTGACGTTTTCCATAAAAATGTGTGCTATGCAAATTGTGAATAAAAAAGAAGAAGAAACATGTAAAATTGTTCCCTTTGTTTGCAACACCAAATACCGATCCCGCGATAAGTGATTTATTAATAAACTGGACGCGAAAGAAAATAGGTAGCAATGTTCAAAGACAAACTGAGAGGTCATAAACCTTGCTTGTGCCAGTTGAGTGAAGTCGAGAAGCAAAATAACAATCTAGTGATATTTGGTTCTAATATCATTTGATTAGACTACGTACTGTGATTTGATCAAGAAAGCCCACTATAAGTCCAAGAAATAAAGGCATGTACTTTATATAAAGTTGCATCGTTTAAAAACAAATACGTTATAAATTACTCTATTTAACTATNGTATTTTGCAGATGGTAAGAGGATGATTACTGTTGTAAAAAAAATGCTATAGCCAGACGCAACAGAACAGAGGCCTACCACAAAAGCCGTTGCTGCGTATTTATGTGATGCCGGTGAATGGTAAACATGGTGCAGGTTCTTTGGTAAGAAAGCACGGTATTTGGATAAACAAAAAGGTTGCAATACAAAACAGTTTTTTTTTTTATGGTCAATTGATAAGTGGTGACCACCTTAAAATTATTTATTTGTGAGCTTCCACTTGTCAAACCCCCAAAAACGTAGAAAGATTTACTTAATAAAACAATTTAAATTATTTATTATTATTCGAATGTACATCGTAATTTGTTAAAACATAAATAAAAAAGCTCGCAAATTAANAGTACTCCCTACCAGGCGCTATTTTAAAAATCAACTACATATTGCTGTGCTTTCGATNTCCGTGTTCGTCGTACAGCAAGACAAGGATCCTATTGCTATTGGATTATGGTCCCACTGTTATGACATCTCAGGTCTAACGGAGACCCCATCCGCGTCGTAATGACGCTTCAGGATAACTGAATTTTGCCACTCGGCCGATAACACAGCCGGAGGTGGGATCTTTTATCGAACACTCGTCGATGGGACCCGCCTTTAACGTGCCTCCCTGGACAAGCCTACGATCATACCTTAGCGTGGAGTGCTTCACAGGCAGACTCGTAGGATAACCCATTTTACCCAGGGCTAGGAGCCGGCCCTGGGATTTGAACCCGGGACCTCCCGATCGGGAGGCGACAAGGNTCCGATAAATAAACAAATACACGACATCATTTGTGAAACATAATTGGATAACTTAATTATACGGCTGACCTAATATTTAAAATAGCTTACTTATTATGTGCAGCACGAGTATTTATTTTAGTCTTGAAACAAACGTGGTTTTTTTTTTCCAGGTAGGTTTTGTTTATTTCATTGAGCTAATTAGCATTGAAATATGTATGAAGAGATTCCCAAAATGTTTTATTCCGTTCCTAACAGGTATACAACAATTATTAATACGAATCCTTTGCAATCGCACAGTNACAGTATTACGGAGTCCGCTACTCGGCCGAAATCGAACCGGTAGCGTGTCGCTCTCTTGCCGAGAAGGGACGTTTCAGGGCNCGCACTTAAAAATGTAGATCCGCAGGCCTTCTCTTAAATGAAAAGACCTTGTGACCTACAGCTTTATTTACACTCTGGCTAACTACAAGCATAATGTAATTACTTTTAATATACAGTAATAAGTTGAAATGGTACCTAAAATGTGGTTAATGGAAATCAGTGCAAAAAGCATTGAAGTTAAAGTTGTTATTTTTACTTTCATTATTACGTACTTTCATTACTGTGTTTAAACCTACGAAACTTCATTCCAATAAATTCCACAAACGCTACTTTGTATTATCCCAAGAATAATACAATATTGATTCATTTGAAAACACCTAATAATAAATACTTTACAATGGGCCTTTCCATGGCGACCAAATAACGTGGTATCAAATTTTCGTGCAATGCATTTCTTATGAGAAACNTGCCTTTTTCAAATATTTATCGTCGGGAGTGTCTCGTACCTAGTCGCACTTCTTACGCCAAAATGTCCACGTATAGTTCAAGTACCAGACATTTTTTTTTTCGTAAACGGAGCTTTTAAATGCCAAAAACTAATTACGTTCACGACGATTTTTCTCTCTGCCATCCTGTAATGACGCCAATCGCGTTACTGTTTTTAATGTGAAATTGTAAATATGAGTTCTCATTAATTTTAAAAAATTAACAGGACATATGCCTAGTATGCAAAGTTTAATATTGTAAAGGAAAAATAAAACAAACAAAAAAGCAACAGTAATTGAAATAGTTACAACACTTTACTATAAATGAAAGACATAAAAATATAGGTAATACTCTTTTACAAGCTTCGTCAAGCAGTTTGTCAGATAGTGTCTATTTAGATGTTAATGGAATCTATCTTGTCACAGTGAACATTAAGGACAGCACAATTATTCAAACGCTTCAGAGTCCTAGAGTTACGCAAATAAGTTTTCAAACGACGTAGAACACCAAATGACCGTTCTGCCTCACGAGTACTACATGGTAGCATACGATACAGCTGCAGAAGGCAAGCTAAATTAATAGAACTTTTAAAGTTGTATGCACATCTTGAACTGACCTAACCTCTACAGTCTTTCAATCTGTTCAATCTCGATGATCAGTCTATCTTTATTGAAATCGCCTTCGTAAAAAGAAGACGCGTGCTCACAAGCTTCCACGTTTGAGTTGAAACTCAGTAGAACCGATTCCACGTCTGCAACGATTTGAGGTCTCGTGCAGGGTACCGTTTTGCCACGGCCTCAGCTGCTGCTTTAAAACTTTCTGTATACAGATTACAGTAGTGCAAAACAATGGCGTTGATATTGATGTTAATGCCATCCAGGACAGCAACATTTCTGCTGCGCCACCCTGAACCTCGTGGCAGTGATGCTTCTTCTAAGCCAATTGTGAATGCTCGTGACTGTGTTGCTTGAAAAATAGAGAGTTTTCATGTGTTGATGCTTCAGCTGAAAAAAAACTCCGCAAGTTTATTTATAAGTTCTCGGCACATTCCTACGCTTATTTTCCTGCTCTGGACTTCTTAGTGAACTGGATGAACTTGCAGTAAAATACGCTGCAGGACTCTACACGAAACACGTAGAAAATGAATCCGTAGCCCCCAAGTACGAACGAGCAGTGCTTCGGGTTACTCGATCTCGACCCTTATCGGAACGAAGCATTTCTAACCAGTTCAGAACGGATTCATAATTACTCAAAAATGACTCGACAGCAGCCGAACGAAGAACCCGCCTTGTCGGGCACAGTGGTCTTAACGCCACTGGATTATCTGGGCCCGTCTGGTCTTCCGACGTACTTTGAAGGTTTTCAAAACTCGCAAGACGTTTTGGAGAATTTTTATCAATTTCACAACGGCATTGATCGTCTCTAGTGCCTGCCTACCTTCGTGTGTGATTCGAAATGAATCTCGTAGAACTAAATTCAATCGGTGTCCAGTTAAGTACACAAAAATAGCTTTGCTGTTCACCTCTCGAACACGTGTTCGAACGCCACTTAAATGTAGACTTGTGTTGGCAGCACCATCGTAGGATCGTCCACGACACTGTCCGATAAGGTCAAGACCAACTGCNGTTAATGCACTTTTTATAACTTGAAATAAATTTGCTGCATCAGTTTTAGAGGTTTCAAAGAAACCAAGAAAAGATTCCCGAACACACCACGACGTGTTTACGTAATGGATATAGATAGACACCTGTTTTTTGTTTGTTGATATCAGTAGTTTCATCAATCATAATACTAAACCACTTTGCACTTTTCACTTCACTTACAATTTGACAAATTACACAGGTCTGCAAGTAAAAAACTGCATAGGATTTTTCTACATTTTCTTATAGATTTAAACTTGCTAAAATCCATCACATCAAGTTTTTTTTAACACTCAATATCCTTNCTTTCTATGTTTGTGGGATAGTAATGCCAGAGAGCTGCACTGGACAAAACCCGACTGGCCACCGCGAGACAGTTTAACCCCCGGCGAGAAAAACGTCATCAATACGACGTTGGTTCCACCAGAAAAAGTTTTATTACCACCTCTTCATTTTAAATTGGGGCTTATGAAGCAGTTTGTCAAATCACTGCCAAAAGATGGGGATTGTTTCAGATATCTGTGTTCCAAGTTCCCGAAACATAAGAAAACTTTTATCTGCTCCCCTCTTTTTGGAAACAATGGGAGAAAAGGAAAAAGAAGCGTGTGACTCTTTCCAGAATGTAGTGCACAAGTTTTTGGGGAATACTAAGGACCCCGACTACAAAACCATTGTACAACGCATGCTGGCAGCGTATAAAGCTCAAGGATGCAAGATGAGCTTAAAAGTTAATTTCCTACACTCCCATATTGACTATTTTCCTGAAAACTTGGGAAATCAATAAGTGATTTTTATCATAACTGCGTTTTTATTTTACAAAAAAACTATACGTGATGGGGTGTTATGGAAGTCATTTTTAGAATNGGCGAACTTTAAAACATATAATTCAGCAAAAATATCCCATGCAGCTAAACAANAAAATTNTTTTGCAGACCTGAGTTATGTCATGAGCACACACCTCTAGCATTTCCTTCTAGCTAGCCCAACTGATCCACTGAAACTTCTCCCTTTGAAGCCACTTGCACATAACTGGTGAATAGTTCGATAGAAACTTTAACACTTGGTATACATTTGATTCTTTTTCACCACGTCCTCTGAAAGCAAAACCTTGTCGAGCCAAATGCATCTAAAAATACCCATTAGTGTTTCTCTGTTTTCCTTTCGGCTTTTTAGAGTACTTTTATTAAGCATCGTCTGAACACTATCAGTTGTGTCAGAAGAAATGTTTACCTCAACACACTCTCGATGCGTTGAACTAGAGTCGTGTTTCCGTAGAGCTTCGCTCCTGAACCCCACNGGGGCCCTGCGGATGATTGTAAGTTTGCGCCTTGAGCAATATAGAACTTTCTGGAATATCACATGAAGAATTTCTGAGAATTGTTTATTAAAATTAATGACAGTTGGACCTGTTTAGAGGCTATTTTAATATCGGGAGCCTTGGACGAGAGATTAAGGACGGGAGGATGAGGTCAAGTCTGATAGATAGGAGTCAGTCTTGCCTGGAACAGAGATTAGTACACATCTAAGTGATTTTCGTCTTGCAGTAAATCATTTAAAATTCTAAATTACTCCGTTATATTATTAAATTATCGTATGGATCACTTATACTAGTGATGTTAATCACGAACTAAGCGACTAATTCTTAACAACAGTTAAATCGACGTGTTTCGGACTTTTGGCAACAGTTAAGGTGCTGGTAATGGAGCCAGATTATATCACTCTGGGCGAAGGAGTAAATGGAGTTCGGGTGGATGTTTCGGGTTGATTCGACCTTCTATCTTCTTCTTGCAGTTTTACATCAGATTTCCGGTACGTAAGAATCTAAATTTTTATTGGAATCGGAACTGGTGTGCAGATGAGCACGTGGTTGCAATTCTGATTTCTTCACTTCAGCATGGTANCTCTACTATCAGTCTTGAAGTAGATTTGCAATTACGATTACCATATTTTGGCTAACATGTTCTACAATTTTGGTCGTGCATAAAATTGCAGTATTTAAATATTCCCTTGGAAATGTGAACTTTTTGGTCTGTATCAAAATTGACATTTATACCATATTCTTCAACTTGCATTGCTAACTTTTAGTTGCAATACACTATTAGCACTCGGTAAAATCACCGATACCAATAATTGTGGTTGTACCGATGCTTCATTCCATTATTAGCTTTCGACACGAATGTACAATTGACTAGTTGCTGTGATTTATGAACTAATTACCACGTTGCCAATTCTGGTTGTAAGTAATCTTTCCGGCTNCTTTTATCTGGCCGTCGCTATTGTTTAACTACGTTTCTCAGCTATTTTCTACATCGTATTACACGATTTGGGATTTTCTTGTTTGTTGGGATGTCCACTGATGCGTAGTACATTTGACGCATCAGATATTGACTCAGTTAAAATCATATGAACTATATGGGATATAAAAGGAATGCTGTTTGGAGTTGAGGATGTTTTACCTAACTGAACTANAACTTGAAGGTCTTAGCTACAACAGTGGCATTTATTTCACATAGACGAGTTATGTATCCTTTTGTATAATCTGCACATTTAGTGAAAGTGNTTGCCAAGACTACGAACCTACTGTTCTCATGTCGAGTATTCGAATTTGTAACTACAGCAGATGCTATGTATTGATGTACTGTACAAATTATCCTGTAGACTTGCTGAAGTATTTAAACTTGGAAGTGTTCAGTATGTAACTGCTTACTTATTTACGCAGTGTTATTAGTCATTAGTAGTTGGTCATTTTAATCAATTACTCTTTATTCTTGACAGTATATGTGTAATTGTGGTATTATTAATTAATATGTGGTAATTTTAAGCACCTTACTACATTATCTAATTACCAAATATTTTCCAAACTGGTCCAACTGTGTTTGGAGGGTTAAAGACAATACAAGCTCCACATATCAGTGTTCACTATTTGGCCAACATGGTAA
>KZ874520.1:29296-41907 GCA_003456935.1 Machilis hrabei
TAATGTGCTTTGCTATCGGCCTTTATGGTCGCATGTGATACTTTACACCCAAATTTCTCGGGAACCCTTGAGAATTGCGCCCTATCATTTGACTAAACAATAGTCCTCTATGAGGACTACATATACGCCCAATTACAACAAATTCCGTGAGGGGCATGTCTGACCCTCTCCTTGTCAGTGTAATTTAAGGACCAAGCATATGTTCTGGTTACCAAAATATGCTTCCATAATAAAAAATAATGAACTGCTAGGTTCTGCAACATCATATGTTAAAGATAATGAATAAAAATATTGACCATTTACTTAATTTACCTCTTAGGTCATCACTTTGAAAAATACTGGACAAACCTAGGAAAACTAAAACATGAATATAAGGTAGTCAAGTTTTTATATACAAATTTTCCTTATTGCCAGCCAACCAACAATTGAATTTACATAAGGTATTTTGCAGCCTCCTACTCAAAGTATACAAGTGATCACCTTCCGAAGTAGTTTTCAGTAAAGCATACTCCGAGGTGATAATTTGTATCCTTCAGGAAAAAAAAAAGGCAAACAAACAGCTCTGAAATTTTCATTGAATGTTATAAGCTTATTGTGCTAGATCTCTGTTGGCACAGTAACAAGCATTTGGAACAACTAAATTTTGCCACTCAACACATTGCTGGTTTGAGGAGCTTGGTAATGCTTTCCTGGATACCATAATAAACGGAGATGAATCCTGGATTCATCATTATGATCTGGAGTAAAAGCAACAAAGTTCTGTGTGGAAGTCACCATATTCTACCGCTGGCATGACAATGATTATTACATTCTTTGATAGTATCAGGAAGATTTATCAACATACCCTACCACCTTGTGCATCTATCACATGCTTATTATGTCACTGTTCTGCGATATTTGCGGGAGTATATCTGAAAAAAAGGCATTCTCTGCATGCAAGAGGATGGACACTTCACCATGATAATCCCAGACTGTATGTGGCTAATGCTGTAACGGAACGCTTAACCAAACACATCATCTCCTGGCTGCCACATCTTCCATACAGCTCCTTGCGACTTTTCTTTTCCCATCGTTAAAAAAAATCATTACGGAGTCATTACTTTCCATCACGAAAGGCCGTTACCAAAAAGNCTAAAGCGATTTTGAAGGAACCATCAAAACATGGTTTCTCTCGCATGTTTCAAGAGTGGCAGAGAAGATGGGACAAGTGCATTTCTGCTTATGGTGCATATTTCAAAAAGGATCACCGTCACTAGCTCTGTTGGTAAGTTAACACTACAGTTTAATTTTTTTTTCTGACGACCTACGTACGTAAAAAAACAATAATGAAACTTTATTATTGCTTGACAATTGTGTTTCACCTTTCCATGCTGGAGAACACTATGTCAGATCTTCCATTGTTCTGGCATCAAATAGACATAATAACAATAGAAAGAAAATTTGTTTCAACAGCTATTATTTTAGCTTCTCTTTTTTCATCGGAACTTTCAATTGGATGGTTTTCAAGCAAATCAGTGATAGTAATTTTTATCCATGTGACTGTTAAATCTGTACAATTAGAGCTCCCTCTAGTTACTTTTAAAAACATTTACAAGATACTGAAGGTAGGACAACAACAAAGAGAACAACCAAGGTGTAAAAGAAATATGTTTTATTAAAAATATACCTTGCTAGTACACAAACATAACTTTAAATCAACAAAAAATGCCCTCAATATTTGTTATCTTCAATTCTTGACAACAATTCGAACCAAAATTTCTGAAAGTGAGTCGCATATTAAAATTAATCTACGAAATGTATCTAGACTTCAGTAATGAAGTTGTGCAATTTCTGCAAAATATCCTTCCAAATCACCTTTTCAACATCTTTTTACACACACACTATAAACCACACATACCTAATTTCACTCTCAAAACAGCAGACCTCTCACAAATTAAGGTTGCATTCGTAATGCTCCATCCAACCTGATCACTTCACCATTCAACATTGGGTTTAGCACGATGGACTGAGCAAGCATGGCATATTCGTCTGGTTTTCCGAGCCTCTGGGGAAATGGGACGGTTTTTGCTAGGAAAGCACGCACTTTATCTGGCAAGCTTGCTAGTAATGGAGTTTCAAAAAGACCTGAAATACATTAACAAAGGAGACTGTTTAAGTCCTTGAAATACACACACACATAGGTAACCAATTCTTACACACACTTCCCACATCAATTTGACCATGCAGTGTTCATTTCTCTCTCCAATTTATAAAACCCTTTTATCTTTCAGTCACTTATACAGTAAACACACACACACGTCCATGTAAGCAGTATACATAACTACAACACTGACATGAAATGCTGATATGCTGTTTTTTCTTAAATATTCAGTGTATAGCAACAATTTTAAATTTGGTCTGATCTACAAAAGATAAAGTGAATGGACTGTAAAGAAGACATAGTTAACATGTGTAAAAATGATTGTTTTTTCCACACAAAAGTCCCTACTACGGGAAAGATATCTCTGGTCTGATCCCGTGCTGACAAACGATTAGTTTCCTTTATAGCAACGTCATTTGAACATAAGTAGCTCTCTTAACTATGTAGCCTCAAAGGCCACTGACCCCAGAGGAGAAAGTCGCCTCCGTCGACTGGTAAAGGGCAATTGATGTGCAACAGTGCAGCAACTGACCACTCAAACTAATGCTGAGGCACCCAGGCGCGTCCCTGATAACAGTGGAGCGAACCCTGTTATGAATGGGTGTCCGGAGTCAATGCTGCGTGAAGGCGCCCATGTTAACGAAGGTCCATCGGCAATGACGCCTGCAGTTTGCACGGAACACCCCTCTTTGGACAGTGGAAAAAGGTTGCCTTCTCAGACGAATCCAGGTTTCTACTCCACAGATGTGACAGGTAAGACATCAGAGACACGAGAACCGATACCTAGACACGGTTGTCGGTCAAGTGCAGGCCGGCGGTGCTAGTGTGCATATCTGGGGGATGATTCTGGTACCACTGGATGGGACCTTGAAAGCCAATAGCTACCTGGTCATCGTCGCTGACCACATGCATCCGTTCATGTTGCACGTTTACCTGGTGGTAATAGTGCCTACCAACCGGACAATGCATCCTGCCACATCGCTTAGGTGGTGCACGACTGGTTTGAGGAACACTACAACGATGTCTCCGTTCTCCCTTGGCCGCCGTAATTAAATGATCTAAATCCAATAGGAAATTTGTGGAACCACTTGGATCGACAGGTTCAGCGTGCGGACCCACAATCACTTAATCTACAAGACCTCCATGCTCTGCTGCAGTCCGAATGTGCACAAGTGCCTCCAGCTACCTTCCATGCCACGCCCTCTCGCCGCTGTCATCCGAGCCAAGGGTGATTATTCCCATTATTAGGTAGGTGGTCATCATATTATTATGCGACAGTGTATGTGTGTACGTGAAGAGGTTACATGCAGCAATAGGATCTGGTTTTTCGTGGTCTTCAGAGCTGAGGGCGACTATTGTTACTTGGTACTGGGGGCCACCATACATCCTTTGTCACTCGCTAGATGGCAGTCGTGAAGTAGCTAATATTATCCTGGTGTAGAAGGGGTTGAGTATTTTTTCTACTGCCAGGTCTTGGGGAAATCTTATCGACAAGTGACAACACTTTGGCGAGTAGATGACAAAATAACTATACAATATCCAAACATAATAGTGTGTTACAACTGTGTTGATTTACATTCATCCGTCTAAAAAAATAGATACCTACATTTTGGCTTTCCTTAACATGTAAGAATATAGTACACTGATGACAAAATGTAATGATAAGGATATGTGACAACCACGGTGCAAAATCCAGCTGTTTCTGTAGGAATCAAAACTACACCTCACTGTGCACAACATTCAAGGCTGTGCAAGGCATACCACTGGACCCCTTTGGCCACGGAGGCACATAACGGCTCGTGTTGAAAATTACAAGTAATTTTTAAAACTCGGCTGATAAATGCAGAGTAAGGAAAGTGTTTATTTGTAGCTAACATTTTAAATTTGTTGTTAGAGCTGTAAATGTGCAGTAGCACAGACAACAAAGTTTGATCTGAGCAGTTAAATGATAGTTTCTCTAATTTGCAAGAGTTCATTATATAACATTAGTTTTAAATACTCGCATTGCTGCCGAGGTAAGAAATTCTGGATTCACTATTCCCAAATAAACAAGTGTTTCCTTTCACAAAATTGCTTTTGCAATTATTTGCACTGTACAAATGTATGTTTTCGTTTAAAAATATTTAATACTTTGACATTGTTTCTTTGAAACTGTGTAAGGTTTAAGATTCATGTTATCTTAAAAACACACCTTTTTTATCACTATAACTATACCTGGAGCTATTGTACAAACTCTGATTCCTTGGCCTGCCAAGTCTCGGGCGATGGGTAGGGTCATTCCGACGATGGCTCCTTTGCTTGCCGAATAAGCCGCTTGACCCATCTGTCCATCGAAAGCTGCCACACTGGCAGTGTTAATTACCACACCGCGTTGGCCTTCTGCATCAGGTTGGTTTTCACCCATCACCCCGGCTGCGAGACGTATAACGTTGAACGTTCCTATGGCGTTGACCTGAAATAAAAGCAAAGTTGAAAAAATTATCCACTAAAATTGAGTTCCCGTTTAATTTTATAACTACACACTGTATGGTTCACCCTTCACAAAAAGGTGTGGTTTTCCACAAATAATGTAGCCAACACTGGTATTGATTTTTTGCTTATCCCTTTCAGACCTGAAGGCAAACCAAACAGCGGTGAGGCGTGAGGATTTCCGGAGCCTATAAGTATGCAACCGGTGGGACTGTAAATAAATGCAAAATACCCACTGTTTTCAAAACACGCTACTTCTTGTATAATGTTCTACAAGGCGTAGTTCAGTTTGTCAACATTGCTCACTTTGCATCTATTTACAGTTGCACCGGTTGCATACTTATAGGCTCCGGAAACACTCACGCCTCGCCAAATTCATTTATACACTACCCGCACAATCGTGCGTACTCGGTCTGAAAGGGTTAAAGAAAATGTTTTTTCTTAAGTAACTGAATAAAACAAATAAATTAAAGTAATGGCAAAAGATAATCAAAGAGTAGGATAGTAATTAACCAGAGCTCTGTGAAATACTCCTGATAAATATTTTTGTAATACAAATAAATTTTATTTTTTATTATAGAACAGTGGTAATGAATAACACACAGCAGGGTATGAATTACTTTCTTATGGGGAATGGGGGTGAACGTAGTGAATAAGAAAAACACTATTTTTGTATTATGCTTATTTGTGCTGCCCACCCTGTGGCCTGGGAAACTATTATTACTGTATTTCACCTCTTGCTTATATATTTTAACCCTTTCAGCGTCAACCCGAATACATACTCGGGCTATTCAGACTGTTCTCACAGTGCCAGCCCGAGTATGTACTCGGGCATTGACACTGTGTAAAAGAATATTTATTTTTGCGAACGCAAGTGGCAGCATATGCCATCTGTTGGTGATGAGTGCAACTACATGGAAGTAGCTTGATTTCAAAATTTTCATATTCTGTTTGGTATTGGGGTTGTGCTTATATAAGAACAGGAGACAGACACCCTATATAACCCAAAATCCACTTTTGCTTGACATGGTGAGGTAGAAATGCTTAAAAATCGTAGACGCTGAAGGGGTTACAGGAAAAAGACAGCTGGTGCAAGTGTAACAAGGCATTAACTAATGGATAAGAACACACACCAGATGCAGTGGTTGAAGTGCATGGGCATTTCCCAAAGACAGCTTATCAGTCCTCTTATAAACAAAAGCACATGAACCTCTGTTTCTGCGCATTCTGTGGACACTGTACGACAGTTTACATCGACTGTTACAAAGATTTTAGTTAAGTATCAGCAAAGCACCTTACACTCTCCCCCAGTGATCTCCAGAAGATCAGTGGATAATATAACCACGGTCAGTAAACAAGTATCAATATTCTACCATACGAGCATCTTCGAGAAGGCAAGTCACTGATATCTTGTATTGATGCACAGTGCTGCTGTGAAGACTTGATCAAGTTATAAAAAGACACTACACTACACTATAAAAATGTCACTACACACAGGACATCCTTGGTTAGTCATGCCTGCAGATGATCCTAATTTCAGGAATTATATTTTTTTTCTTCTTCAAGGTCACTGTTTTCATTGAAATGAAAAACATGTTTTCAATGAAGTAATAAATATTCAATTAGTTTAGTATGCAATACCTGAGAACTTGGAAACTAAGTTGGTTTCATCTGCTTCTGATATGTATAAAAGTAACACTGACAGGCATTCCACTGAACTAATCTGAATATTTCTATTTGTACAAAACCCTACAAATGCATTTATATTAAAATCACAACTTACTGCTCTTCAGAAGAAACAAAACGAAAATATAACTTTCATTTCGTAGAAGTAGATAATTATATAATAAACTTCTGAAATGTCATTAACCAAGGAATATATCTCAATTCGATATTTTGTCTGAAACTGGAGTAGGAATTCATGTTTCAATAAAGTAATGACAAGGTTTATCTTACCGTACTCCCGAGTATGGTTCGATAAACCTTGTCATTACTTTATTAAAACATCTCTAAATTCATCTACCTAAGTTTTGTTTACTTGTATACAACAGATACAACATTTATCATTCAGTGTGTCAGACAACAATGTTGTGTGCACAGTAAGTACAACAAACCCAAATTAAAATGACAAAATATGGCAACCATACCGTCAAGACACGAGTAAAATCTTCCAGTTTGTGAGGAAGTTTCTTATTGAAGTTGTATGTTTTAAACGCTATTCCAATACCGGCACAATTCACTGCCATGTCTAATTTGCCGAAGTCGGTTTTAGCTAAACGTAATGCTTCCTCTACATCCTTCTCAGATGTCACCTGCAAAGACAAATACCAAATAACATTTAAAGTGGGCACATTTCTGACACGTTCTAAATTCTGCAGCGAAAGTTTGGCTTAATACGATTTTACTTTAACGTAACTTTGATATAACAAACATATGCTCTAAAACAGATATCACCAAAGTAAAACCTTTTAAATCACTAAGACACGCAAGCACATTCACTTTCCTAATTTAGGTTTGTCATTATGCACGGGTATCTACCAAAAAGTAATTGGGCACCCTGTGGCGGTAGGTTGTTGGACTAGTGCAGCTGTCATGTGACCTGAACCGTGTCCGACGTGTTTCAGTGAGCAAGAGAACCAGTTGTGAAGGACATAGTGCGTGGTGCAGAGCTGTCTGACTTCGATAAGGGTATAATCATGGGATGCCACCTCAGCGGGTTGTCCAGCAGGGTAATAGCCGCAAAGTTAAACAGGCCCAAATCCATTGTGGCATTCGTTCTGCTTAAGTGGAAGGTGGAGGGACATTGTAGGAATGGCGAACGTGCCGGGCAACCAACATTTCTGACCAACATAGATCACCGAACCCTGAAATTGTTAAAAACCGGACACAGCCCATAGCCACCATCAGACAAGAGTTTCAGGCAGCAACATTGGAGCATTGCGAACAGAGGCACACCACCTCAGATATTCAGGCAGAGGAGCTGCACATAGGCCCCATATCAGGAACACCAATAAAGCTTGGAGGCTCAAGTGGTGTTTGGACCATTACAACTGGATGCTGGAGCAGTGGAAATCTGTTTTGTGGTGTGATGAGTCGAGGTTCACCGTTTCGGTCCGACGGGCGAGTATGGGTGGCAGCTACCTGGGGAACACCTTCTACCGGAGTGCATAGTGTCCACAAGGAAATTTGGTGGTGGTCGCGTTATGGTTTGGGGGTGTTTCACGAACTACGGTGTGGGACCACTGGTGGTTTTTCATGGCATCATGTTCTAGACAATGAGGAGCTCCCAACATTGTGGCATTTTTACGGAATAGACCCGTTACTTCCAGGATGCCATGTTGCTGTTGCTACCTTGCGGTGGTATGAAGACAACAATGTTCATCGCTTGGATTGGCCTGTCCAGAGCCCGACCTGAATTCCATCGAACACCTTTGGGATGATTTGGACCTGTGGGTGAGGTCTCGGGAGATGCGGCCAACGTCCCTTAACCACCTGTCTAAGATTTTGCAAGAGGAATGGTGGAACATTCCAGAGGACGTCCTCCACAACCAAGTCGAGAGCAAGCATGCCTCAGAGGGTGGTTGCTGTTATAGCAGCAAGAGGTGGCACCACCAGATTTTGACAGAGCACAGACCCCGGACTAACATTTCAGGTAGGTGCCCAATGACTTGTTGATAGTGTATATGTGAGAAATTATAAGGATTTTATTTTTAAACATCCTCAGTTACATACACATGCAAAAAAAAAAAACGGTGAGCATAGTTAACCAGTTCACACAGAAATTTCCTTCCCTAGCAGTATAGGACATAGCTGTATATTATACAGAATAATGACAAAGTACTGCACAACATTCTTTGTACTTCTCAAATCATTTGAAAAAGTGTACTGGAGTATCATAGAAAGAGTAGAGATGTGCCAGGTATCAGGGCTACCCCTAAACGTGGTCCCATAAATATGTATTTATGCAAGAGAACCCACCTTCAGCTATGTATCAAAAGAGTGACAAAAGTAAACTATCCCAAAACTCTATTACAATGTGGATGGGATTTCCCTAGGCTTAGGCTATCAAAACCAACGGACCATAGACCCCCACAAAACTTATTCCTATAACTAACTGAAATATTAAGCTAATGAGAATACTTTAAACTGATGTCTTCATAGTAATGTTTATTGGTGATTTTCGAGCCTTTTTTTTTTCACTTGGTCTTTGCAATACGATGATAATTTTATAAACCAGTTTAAAAAATATTTATTAAGTGTGTGGTCATACAAGGACTGTTTTATATCCATTCTGAAATGCTGTGACATACTGGAAGTGAATATCTGGTGCAGAAGTATTTCTTAAAAATGTATGAAGGAGGATGGGTGAACACTACTCTTATTTTATTACCTGTAAGGTTTGTCTTTTAGATTCAGAAAATTACCACAGGAAATAACAGTGCACATGGAATAGACTGTAATAGCCTTTTGTTTACCGTTTAAGTGTATTCAAAATTTGGAACAACCCAGGCTGTAAAAGCAGAAAAATAGAAGTTGTGTGATGGTACCTCAAAAGTTGTTCTTAAATGTCTTCATCTTTGCTCTAAAAATTACTCCTCCTCCGATTTCTTTAAGACCACATGAGTGACGGGTCTGGTTCCCAGCTGGTTTTCTAATGCCTGAAAAGCCTCTTCTCTTGGGATATTTGTGAATAAGGAGATAACGTCACAGCTACATAGCGTGTCTTCAGGTTCGACTGGGATGTTCTTGAGTTTTGGGACAATGTTTGTAGAGCCTGTTATGGTATTTTCTTTCTTGTCAAGAAACATGTTTATAAATTTGTTCAGATGTCTTGCTAATTTTTATACCAATAAATTAGACAAAAGTGGCATAGACAGGACAGAATGTGGAGCCCCCTATATAGGACAAACTAAACAAAACCTCAAGACCAGAATCACAGACTATAAACGAGATGTAAAATTTTGTAAACAAAGTACAGGCCCATCAGAACGTACTTGTATAGAAAAACACAAAACCAAAATGGGAAAACTGCCTAATAATAAATCACACCAATTCAAAAATCAGGAGACACGCATCAGAGACCTTAATAGAGAAATAGGTGTGTTTGACACCAGATGAAAGACTGTTCATAAACAATCACAAAGATGCTTCAGGATTAAATTGGCCTAAACCACCAGGCATCCCAATATCAACCTTCATACCGGAATAAATTTCTCGGATCAAAGGTAAACTTGGTAACGCTACAAAACAAGGAAGCATTAAGGAATTCAAATTCACCCACCCAGACAGTAACAGTATCTGTACAGAACTACATCAGCTGGAAATGACATTATTGCAGCAAAGTGTTGGAACATTTTAATGTGGATAAACAGTTTTCAAAACAGTTAACAGTTTTCAAAAGTGTAATTCAACATCAAGTGATTCTCATTTTTAAAAGTGTAATTCAACGTTAAGTGATTCTCGTTTTAAAATGTGGAGGGCAACGTCAAGTGATTCTCATTTATCATGACAGTGCAGACAACTAAAACCAGCCTGACAAATTCCAAAGGAGGCTTCCAAGACATGTAGGGCACTAAAAACTCGTCTGATAAAGCCACCTGGATAACGGTGGCAAAATATTGTGAACCTAAGAAGTTGGAATAAGGTAAATACTTTTGTTTTTCTGTATAATTCTACCAACATAAGGGACATTGTTTTAATATTTACTGCAATTAACCATTCATTATTGTAATTATTTGCATGTACAATATTATGGAAGCCATTTTCGTGCCCTATCAATGAAAACACGAGAACAACCACAACCCAAAAGTTTTCAGGTGGAACTGAATCAGCACTCTACTGTGTATTGTGCCTTGGACCCAAAAGCCCTACATTTTCAACGTAAATCGAACCCACACATCACAGTGCCTTGTTACCACAACAGTGGCACTTGGTAACATCAGATCTCTACCCTTTTACTCAAATCACCTGAAAGGCAAATGTATGATCGGTGTTTATTAATGTGGGACCTACTGGGACATTATTTACATTATTTCCTTGAATTCCACCATGGTCCAATATCGTTTCAATGTAGGACCAATAGTGCTTGCATGTGGGTCCATTTTTGTGCCGATGCTGACCAAGTCTATTATTTTTAGGCCAATGGAACATTTGAGTTAAGGGGTTTGCTAATCGGAGTGACTTCATCTCTGACTTACAAAGTAACAAAATGTGTTTTTCCTTTGATCTGAGATATATAAACACAATAACACTGGGAGCTGAAAAATTCACATTACACCAAAATTTAGTACACAATTCATAAATTTTAGTGTTGGTTGTGACAGTTGTAATTTGTGTGCCACTATCTTTATGCTAAAAGGATGCTACTAGGGTACAATGGTCCGTATTTTCTTAACTAGAGTCTTGAACATCAAAGCTGTACAATCACAAAACTTAAGATTGTAATACTTAGCAGTAGTATATTAAATTGCTTACATCTGTGGGGAAAAACCTTGCCATTTCTCCCATACTCTTGGCAACCTCACTGCCTTGTGAAGTTGGTAGGTCACAAATGACTACCCGTGCCCCTTCCCTGACGAAACGCTCAACCGTGGCACGGCCAAGTCCAGAAGCACCACCGGTAACTAAACCGACAAGGCCCTGAAATGGGAGAACAAAATGAAAACAGATAACATATAATTAAATAATCATATTCTAACATCATGAGCTGCTATTTTTCTTTTAGAATAAGTTTTTCACACACATTTATCCTGTCCTGGTTTATCAGCTGGTTAGCACTGATATTCACTCCACACTATAATGTTTAGTACACTGGGGTTTTGGTTTAAAAAAAAAAAGAACACAAACAGGATAAATAACAGTTTCATTTTGCTTGGAATCAAACCCTCGACTTCTGGTGCAGGTGGAGGAGTTAGTGAGTGTGGTAGCAGCTTAATTTGGAATTATGTTATAATTACACCAACAAAATAATTAGCAGGATATTATAACTTCCAAAATTGTACTTGACTTGCCAGAAGTAAATGAAACTGAAAATTACACGGAGTTGAATTAACATATTTTTTTTATTTATATCAGGAGTGATATTTATTACAAGTTTTCCATCATATGCCATATACAATATGTGAGGCAGAAGCGACAATTAAGCCACTGTGGCTTATTAAGACCACCAAGTTATATTTATATTTTCAATGCACTTTAAAAATAATTTAGTCCTGTACCATTGTATTGCTTTCACTATAGAAAGTAAAAAATCATATGCCGAAGGGATTAGAATAAGACTATTGAATGATCCATTTAAAAACAGAGTTTCTGTCTGATTGCCATTGATCAGAACTGTGATGTCACACATCTGGTGACATCAGTCACTCAACTATGCCCATATATTCAATGAGCTAATGGGTGATCTAAACTAAACTGTGACAGCTGTAGCAATATTTTTGTCAAACACCCTTTATATTCATATCATATTTTAAATTTACAATTTGGTATACTTGTAAGATATTTTGGGTAGAGTACACTATCCTCAGTTGAAAAAAAAAACTATTTTGAAAAATGAAAATGTTTAGGTCAATTTTAGATGCCATTTTTTTAAATGGTTATTAATTTCAGTAACCATTACAGTGCTAGCCTACAGATTCAGTTGATCTAAGTTAATCAAGCTGACTGAATATAGTGTACAGTAGGGTGAGGTATTAAATAAAGATAACTTAAGGCAGAGGCTGGCTTAAATTACAATCGAAAAGACGCTAAAAGTAATTTGACACTTATCATTTTATACACAACTGTGCACACTGAAGCTAGGTACAACTTCCAAAGCACCTACTACAAGCTAGCACTTTATTATAAACAGTATTTAACAATTTTATGCTTGCAGTTAAATGAGACCAATAAGTAAACATAACATTAAAATGATTGTTAAATATTATTTAGATGTGTATCAAACAAACACAGACTAGGCCTTCACTACAGTCAGATTAAAATAACTTTAGTATTGACAGCTCAG
>KZ874526.1:1498-16290 GCA_003456935.1 Machilis hrabei
TTTTTAGATTCATTTTTTAATGTACATTAAATATTTCCTATCGTATTTTATGATTCTTACAATTTTCCTATCATATTTTATGGTTTTTAAAATCTGATACAGTGCAATAGCTCTATCGGTTTCTATTGTTTTTGAAAACCAATAAAATCCTATAGAAAACGGTAAGATCCGATAAGTTATTGTTTTCAAAACAATAAGACTGAGGTGTTCCACGAAAAACCGATAGAAAACGGTAAAAAACAATAGAAAACGACGCAGTCCAATAAAAACCGATAGAAATTTCTATTGTTTCGGACAGAAATCTCCATAAGGTTAGGTCAGATGCTAGACTGACCCCAAATGAGTATGAGCTTGATGGGACATGATGTGATCAGGCAGCAATTGACCAGCAATTTTGAAACTAACCAATGAGCTTCCTCCATTCTCAGATTCTTGTTTACTGTATCTTATAATCTAGGGAAAGATTTAAAAAAATCTGTTTTGCATTTTTTATCAGTTTTTAGAAGTTTAAAAGAGATAAAATTAAGAATTAAACAGTAAAATTGTAAGTATATAATTATATAAGTACACATAATTATATATTATGATAGATTTGGCATTTTTCCTCTAATCATGCATACACTACACCTCCTATATCTCATGATCCCATACAGATCCCAAAATAAGATTTTGGCTGCTGCTAGGTAGTGNTATAAACTTGTTTTGAGAATTTTTTCAAAATTTTAAAGTTGTTACTTTCTGAGAAATTCAAATTTGAAAATTTCAGATAGATTTGGAAAAACAAATTTTATTACAAACCCTGTCATGATGTATATCGTATGAAAGCCCTGGGAACGAGCTTTAAAATGAGCTCAAGCCCAGATCTGGATCTCAACTGGTCACTGTTGTACAGCAGTTATAAGATTTACATANGTGGCAATTTTTGGTAAAAAATGTAAAGTTTAATAATCAATAAGTTTTGAACCGATGAAGTAAGACCACTAAAATCTAATATTTTTCATATGTCCACGAAACCTGCTAGCGTCTCAAAAATCATCAAAGTCGGAGAGGTCGAGTCAAATTTTTACTTAAAATTGTGTTGATTTGACATGCTTTGTGTGGGAAAAACATTCTTCACCAAACCATTAATGAGGAATTTAATGGTGGGCCTTTCATCGGGTAGAGTCTGCTCGAAGTGGTATAAAGTGGAGTCGCTTGACAATTCCAAACGGCAACATGGATCACAATTGGTATCGCTGGATAGAGCTCTTAAAAATAAACAACTTTTGTTTTCTATCTCTCGCCGCTTTCCAAGCTATCATCAAAAAACAAAAATGCCATAATTGCATATGCATTAAATTGTACAAAGTAAACTTCAATCCTAAATACCAGATTGTAACGAAGCGAGCACGTTAAGTAATGCGAGTCAATAGACGACCACAGCAGTCAACCCTTCCGNGTAGCCNAGTGGATTACNTGAATGTCTGTGGATCGTGAGGTCATAGTTTTGGATTCAGTGCAGGAGATAAATTCAAATTCTCAGTATTGATTTCAAGATGCTGTATGACGACCCAGTGAAGGTGGGTGGGGAAGCTGTGCTTTGCACATCGTCTCCTCTCCTTTTCCGCTGCCACGCCGCGTAGCAGACTAAAGAGTGGAGGCCGGCGCGGCAAGGACATTTGAGGCTTGTTTTTTGATGAGATACAAAAAATGTTTTCAATCAAAAGTTGTTTATTTTTAAGAGCTCTATCCAGCAATACCAAACTTGACCCATGTTGCTATTTGGCATTCTGAAGTTGGCTCCACTTTCTATCACTTCAAGCAAACTCGAGTCAACGAAAAGTCCACCGTTGGATTGCTCGTTAACGGTTTGGTAAATAATTTTTTTTCCGCACAAAGCTCTGATATCCTGTTTTTGAAAGAAAAGGCTGAGATGGGTGGTCTGAATCGCCCTGTATAGTAGGCTACATGTAATGATATTTTGTATGTTGAAATAAATTGAAAAGAAAGCGGACAAATTAACAATAGTATCCGTGAGTGTAAAATATGTTTAGGACATTTTATTTGTAAACACAAATAGGCTACTGATCATGAATTGATAAACACATCTGGATGAAGTACAACCTATATTTCAGTTTTGTAGAGCTTTTTTTTCATTTGATAATTTGAGAATTAACTGTACAAGTTTACAAACTACATTAGGCCGACTAGTATCAAGTGATAATTTTGTACCGTAGTTACTTGCAGTCTCTTTTGTACTGATCTTTTTATTCAAGAAGTTGAAAAAAAAAATTAAAATTTATAAACTGTATAATAGGGTACATGATTTAAAATTGTACATCAATATAATGCTTTTTTTATGGTGGCCAAAAAAAAGCAGAAAATAATCCATTGGAAAATTTTCCACTGACACCACTAATTAACACTGATAATACGCTTAACCAAAGTGAGTAAACTCGGCAAGTGCAGGCTTACTTTTGACTTTTGGGGCACAATTTATTGATTCAATGCTGACATAAACATGATTTAAATAATGTAGTCCAAATATTTGACAAAATAACAAAGTATTGTATTAAAAAAACAAACAATTTATTCCTAGTTCATACATGCTTGAATTTATTTCAGATTAATTATGAATTATTAAACAGTAGAAAGTAGATTCCATGTTTTCATTTTTTGTTTTGNTATCTGTAAACTACTAATGCAATAAAATATATGTACATTAATTTCAGATTTGTTTTAAGACTTATGTATTATTTTAAAAAACATTCTGTTTAAAAAATGTAAAACAAACTAAAAATAACATGAGCATATGTTTTAAACATTTTCTTTAAAACCTAACAATTTTGCCCAGCACTAGTGATAATACCACAGCTACCTTTAGCATTTTTGTACCACTTTAGGTTTTGCTGTCAAAAACCATGCTTAGTTGTATATAGTGATGCTTTGTTTTCTTGGTTCTTGAGTCATGCAGCAAATATTTCTATTAGCAGTAGTAGTTAAGGACCACTGATTGCATTAATCACATTATGGAGGGAATTTAACATCCCTTAATATGGAATACGTTTGGACTTGCTGGAAACTATGAAAGTGGTTTTTACAAAATGTTGTTCGTCAAACTTTCAGATCCCTTTGAATAATTGCCATTTGTTGTCAAGTGATTTAATTTCAATAAAAGACATGTATTATTTTCTATAGGTATTGTGGGGAAAATGGCAGAAATGGGCAGCTTGTCAGCTTTTGTTCTTGGAGGATCGGGAGAAATCGGTAAGGAAATCGTACGAGAACTAGCGAACAACACGGCTTTCGGAAGAATAATGCTCGTCGGACGTCGCATGCTGGAATTGCAGGGCGAGGAATACCAGCGTGTCGAACAAACCGTGGTGGATTTTGACCGTCTAGGCGAGTACNGCGATGCGTTTCAAGGCTTCGACGTCGGCTTCTGCGCCCTCGGTACGACGCGGGGAAAGTCCGGCGCCGACGGTTTCGTAAAAGTCGACCACGACTACATCGTGGAGTCTGCAAAAATGGCTCGTGAGGCAGGCTGCCGCCATTTCAGTCTTGTGTCTGCCCAAGGTGCCAACAAAAGTGCTTGGCTACTTTACACGAAAACCAAAGGGCAGACTGAAGAAGACATTATTGCTTTAGGGTATCCTCGACTGTCTATTTACAGGCCGGCACTCTTGCTTTGTGCCCGTGAAGAGTCTAGGCCATTAGAAAAGGTGGCACAGGTAGTTCTAAAGCCCCTCGATTTTGGTCGTCGTTTCAGCATTACGACGAGTACTGTTGCCAAAGCGATGGTGCTTAATGCTCTAAAGACTTCTGAAATGAATGTTGAAATATTTGAAAATATTGATATTCTCAAATTTGCCCAAACCAATAATACTATGTAAATATCAAATAAGATTGTTACTGTACGTTGATTTGTACAATTATTTGCAATCGGAAAGATAATTTACTAGCTAGGCTACTTAGAGAGAAGGCTTCTGTACGTTAGAGTGCTATCACACTTGAATCGTGTCTTAGCTTAATAATTATTGTTACGGTACTCTTTTGAACTAGTGTACNAAGGAGTAGAGAGCTGGTGAGGTACTATGGTGTGTGAATTATTGCAGACAAGTAGAGACAGTACATTTATCAACATTTAAATTGAGTTGCTTTAAAATTTTGGGTGTCCTCTCTTTGCATCAATTAAAAGTTGGCTTCAGCCAGAGCACGGGATACGACTGTTTCAGACGCACTCTGTGTCACTATTACCAAACAAAGACCGAAATGGAAAAAGTAGAACTATAGCTAGCTCACTTCAAAATTCTTCCCTTTACACGCTGGTGCACAATTTGTTAAAAACTATAGTGTATTAAGTGCGTAATCTGAGTTGTAATTCAAATCAGACGTTCTTTTCTTTAGAACTCGGATTGCGTGCTAAATACACTATAGTTTCTAACAAATCGTGCACCAGCATGTAAAGGGAAGAATTTTGAAGCGAGTTATAGTTCTACTTTTTTGATTTTGGAAACGGTGACCCAAAATGCATCTGAAATAGTCGTTTCCTGTGCTCTGAGTGAAGCCAACTCTTAATTGTTTTATGAGATTTGTAATTCGAGTCCACTAGCTTTTGAAACCCAAACTTTTATGAAATCTGTTATTAAGCATTCTTTTAGGAAACGGCCAGTTTTCCCAAGTTTGATTTTGACAGTAATCCATTCGGTTTNCATCAGGTAAATTCCCTGGCCATTGAAGCATGCATAGTTGTGCCTCTTTAAAAAATGTCTTTACCCTGTGGGAAGTGTGGCACAGTATCTTGTTTGATAATATAATTTCCAAACTGGAAGTTTTGCAAGCCTGGGAAAGGTCAACAGATTTATTGATCCAATGGAATAAGTCTCCTGGGTCCATTGTAAGTGAACACCCCAGAACATCTTTTAGGACTTTCCGTCTTCCGACANCACTTNTAACCGTGNACAAGAAAGTGGATTTCTACAATCGTCTGTGGTCCAGTCCTTGTATTTCTCGCTCTCCCACAATAAGCATTTTTGCTTCATAGCAGCTGTTGGCATTAGTCATCTTTCAGCTCTCCCAACTTTAAGTAGTCTGTACCACACTGGTGATGCACAGTAACAACACTGCTGAATGTTAAATCCGCCTTCAGGTCCGTAATTGTTTTCTTTAGATGGATTGAGCTGTCATTTGTCAATTTTAGATGTGGTGTATTGTTTTTACAACATTTGACCTTCCTGTTTAGAAAGAGAAGTCTTGAAGAGTCGTAAATTTTGTCATTAAGAGCTACAATCATTGCATGCTTTCTTGGAGTGATGTTCCTTTTTTTTTTTTTATAAGACGTGAACAGTATCGAAAATGGAGTAATTGAGTGCAATCAAGCTCTTGCTGCCATCATGAGAGCTAGTGACGTGGAACTGACCATAACTCTAAAAAAACCTGCCGAGGTCAACATTTTAAAGGAGATGTCTATAGATCAAAATCAAATTTGTCTGAATTAATTTGCATAGCACTGTATATTGTAATGTTGTTATAAGCAAAATTATAACTGGTCTTGTACAGAGATGTGTTTCTGTTGCTGTGATGTCAAGTGTTANAGCCTAGTTATTTTCTTTTTCTGATTGCAAATATGCTTCTTTAAAGTTGGATGTTTATTTTGTAGCTGTAGTTTGTTCATTTAGTCTATCAGTAAAAATTAATAAATGCATTCCTTTTTTGACTGAAGGAGTTCCATTTAGGCTGTAAACGAAAACAAAATAGACGAGTCAAAACTAACTCGACGGTGCTTTCGATTATTTACGTACCGATTGTGGCACGCACACTAGGGCCTATATTGTTTGGGCTGCTTTAGATGCTACTTGGTCTGACTGGCCACTTTTGACAGAATTAGAAGAAAGAATTTGTTGGGTAATTGTTTCAATTTGTGCACCTTACTATAAGCCAAAATTTGAATTACAGTGTTATCTCCAATTTGATCCTAGCTACAAGATTACAACTTTCTATTTCTATTGTTGTAAAACATAGAAGAGAAATGAAACTACATTTGACATAAGATTAGAACCCTTTTACACAAACAATTAAAAAAGTTATTGTTCTTCACAGTACACAGTTTGACATGCAAAATTTGAAAATGGCAGATAAAGCTTAATTATTAGGAATAATTTTTTATAAATTACCTACAGAGAATCTAGAGACATATTTCTATTTGTCTAAATTTGATCAACTGTCTTTGGAATTTATAGCCACAGTTTAATAGAAGTTTATCGATTGGTGGATGGTGAAGCACACCTTACCAAATAACTCTTTGTCGAGTCCTTATTAAATAATATATCGTACAAAAGTATTGAGCAAAACATGCATGGGTTTTGTGTGAACACTAGGATGATTTCAAAGAATGGAGTATAAAACTGTCTAAGAAGATTGGATTTCATGTAATTACTGTTTGAAATAATCCTTTATCAAAATAGTTCTTGTCAAAAATTGTTTAAATGTCACTGTCAATTATATACTGTAGTAATACTACTATGTTATTATCTTTAATGATATGCAATAATAGAGGTCGATAAGTTTTCACCCTCTACGTGTTACTGTCGGTTGTCGTGAGTCTGTGTCGTGCGCATTTACCATGATCTTTACGATTATTGATGTCGAGAAGATTACGTTCGTTAGTTACGAACACTTTGTTAACGTTACCTTGTTATATTTGTGCATTGAAAGACTCGCCGTTTTCGTGTGAAATTGTGACGTCGCGTTTTGTTTTCTTCGTGAAGCACTTTCTCGCCTTTGTAAGAGGTTCGAAAAGTAAAATGACAATACTCTAATAAATTATAACTATGCAAGGTGCACAGTTATTTTCCGTGATATTTTGTTGTTGATGGATAATACCTGTTGTGAAATTTTAAATGTAAGTAAGAGTTTTATCACTATGAAGCCTTTTTAACATTTCAGATGTGTGTTAATGTAGTGGGAGAAAATCTATTTTGATTTTAAATGTTCTCTCTCTCTATTTTTAATCTTAGTATTCAGAGTAGGTTTTCGAAGAGTGTATTTTAAGACCGTGGGTCGATTAAATGTTGAGGTTACTTTGGTGAAACCCAAAACTAGTGGTGCATTTTGTTTTACTACTAAATTTTCCCAGGCATCAAGCAATGAGGTGTACACTGAATAAATATTANAGGAAAACTGTAGAAATATATTAGGAATATTTTTGTCGTTCTAAATTCACGCTTTAACGCGCGTGTCGTGCGCACTCGTACCCCAGCTTTTACGTTGAAGTTTCTGTGTTGAGGAAATTAGTACTGTTATTTTGTTAGATAGATTGTAGGTGTTGGGAATTAAAGAATAATTCATCACATGCAAGACTTACCTGCAGTCACCCCACACGATTTGTAGGCGTTGAAGCNGTCTTCTGCGCAGTTTGTAATGTTGAAAATGTGGTACTGTCCTGTGGTCGAATTCAAAAGTTTTTGATTTCGTTGTCGGTGGCACGTATATTTGTACAATAATCGAGAAGTTTCATATTTGTTTTGTCAGCGGGGCTGTTGCTTTCCCGTAACACTTTCGAATTGGCGACAAATTGTGTTCCATTTTATTCCCGAAAGTCTTGAATGACGTCGTGGAACTGTTTTGCAGTGGTGTAGGGTGAAATTTTCAGAAGGAACACTAGGTCAAATCATGTGAAAAAGCAGAGGATTGATTTTCTCTCTATCAGATGGTAATTTACTGAATATTTTAAAATTGCATAGCCACATCAAAACAAGAACTAATAAACACTTACATTCGTATATTTTGTTTTTGTATTATTGCAGAAATACTTTTAATTTAGAAAATAAATCCCATACAAAAACAATAAGTACTAATTAGCATATATAAATACAAAAATAACCTTTTTCACGTTAAATGAAGTAAGAAAGACAATTTACCTTATTCCGTTGCTGTGGCAATCACAATATTTTGCCTAGTAACCCCTTCTAGGCTTCATCAGGTGTAGACATCTAGCTTTCTTCCTTCACGCCTGATGAAGCCTAGAAGGGGTTACTAGGCGAAATATTGTGATTGCCACAGCAACGGAATAAGGTAAATTGTNTCTTTTACTTCATTTAACACGGAAGCCTGTTCCAGTTTCCGAAATAATTTAAACCTTTTTCACTTCACATGTTCCATTAACATAAATTTTGATACTAGCTAATTTTTATATACGCACATATATATAGGCATTTTCTGGAAAAATTTTATTTCCCAGTTGTCTGTCAGCAAGGGAAAGAACCGTTGTGCATATGCAAATTCGTTTCTTACAACACTGGCCTGACATAACATATTTCAGCATTAATGAGGGTTCAGCGTAGTGTGGTTGGTCTGGCACACGTAAACGTGTACNGCTAGAGCTTCGAGGACTCGAGCACATGAGTGTCCATTGTTTACTATTATCCATCAAAAGGTATGGCTAACTTACCAGTTAACAATCACTATGTACTGGTAAAANCTGTCAAAAATTCAAGATACAAGTTAGTAATATGGGCTGTCTTGGTGTCATCGTCACTGTTAGACTTCTCTTTTTCAGTCGAAATACCTTCAGGGTTGGCATTATTTGCAGCCGTGTTCAGGTTAAGTATCCTTAAATTCTGATATGCCTACACCAGTTACCCTGCATCATATTCTTTGTCAAACGATTTATTAGAGTTAAACACGGAATATCGCTGTTGCACTCGGACTCTGCTTTGAAAATCTGCACGACTCCCGAGTAACTGGTGAACGAGCTGAACCTGATGAATGTTGTCATTGCTAACAACAGGTTTATAAGTGAATAGCTACTCTTTGCAGGATTAAAATACATTATTAATTGTAAATTTATACTTTAATTTCAACTGAAAACTGGTTACAGACTCCCCTAAGCTTAAGAGCAGTATATAATGATTGTATGTGCTTTATGAAATGTTATAGTCTTTCCATGTACCTTTATTCCAAGTATTACAGATTGCCTGACATACACTTGCATAAAAGAGTTGGAATATTACACATATAACCTGTTATATGTGATCAAGCTCCATTTATTCCATACAGTAGGGGATAACCAAATTAGATGTAGTATGCTAAAACCATTAATGAATGGAAGAGTGTCTTTATAATATATTAACTTAAACAAAATAGTTGCCATATGTGTCTAATCTGTAGGTTTGATGTTGGTCACTTCAATTTCTTTCCTTTAAGAAAAGGAATCACTTTGGACTTCAAACACACACACAAAAGGTCACAAGAAAGCAGTTTGCCTGAAATCTGAATTGCAAAATGGAATCAAATTTGAATCGAATTCGAACTTTTGCCGAGACGCGNGACGTTTTACGATGTACTTCGTAACGAGTCGTAAGCCAATTTAAATTGCGTGACATTAGTTTTGTGTTTCGTTTGTTTGTGATGTCATTGTGAATGCTGGTCATTGTAAAAACAGAGATAAAACAGTCGTGGAAAGGATAACGTGCGCGTTACTCATTTGTTAACGAAAATGAATACTCGCTTTAAAAAGAACTTAATATTCCTAAGACAGCCTTCAAATAGGGTTGTTTTTCCCCTTGTTGATGCAGGTCAAGAATAAGTCGAACATTTACGGTGAAGATTGAAAACGATGCGTCGCTTTGGTCTTAAACAGATGTTACGTTTACACGTTTTGGATTGCTTATTATCAGGGTGGCTGCTCGACCGGGAATAGTCGGGGAAATTAACATTAATTCTGGAAGTTTTGCGTTTTCGTGGAGGCGAACGTTATCTTTATTAACTTCACAGGAATGCACACCTTTCTGTTTCTCTCTCCAAACAAAAACCGGTAGTCAAGAGAACGTAAACAAAAGGCGGGTTCCTTGCAGAGTGGGGGTAGGCGGAAGGTTCAATACCAGGAACGACCGGAACGGATTACCGGTTCAACTTGCCGAGAAATCACGAGAAGGGCAAATTTATTTTTGGAATTGAGAAAACAAGGTGTTNGCAACTCTTATCTTTGCTCACGTTATAAATAATCATTGCCCCAAGGAAAGGTTAGTATCGAAAGTAAATTGGAAACCACGAGAAGAATAAATGATAGCAAGGCAAAATAATCAGATTATGCTCCTAAATCAGTCATATTCCACTTTCATCTGCCCTTTCTTACATTTCGTTTTTAAATATACCTTTCAGAGTTGTTTATTTTCCTATTTTTCATAGTTNTACTTTCTTCCCATCCCTTTGTCNTCTTTATTTTTTTCCTGTTCCCCCTCCTATCTTTCTTAGTTTCCCATTCCACTACATTTAATCTTTCTTTGTTACACTTTCATCTCTATTTTATCATGCCTCTTCTTTCTCTCTCTCCATTTCTTCTGCACTGTATATTATTCCCTTTTTTGAAATTAAGTTCTTTTCTTACCCTTCTGCATTTTTCTATCTGCCTTCTTGCCCCATTTCTTCACTATTTTTATTTTCTCGACTCTCCCTTTGTCCGTGTAGATTTCTCGTTCGCGTTTTCTTCGTTCTCCGCTTTGATTTTTCTCCTCCGTCTATTCCTTTCTCCTCGCTCTCTTTGAACGATGTTCCCCTAGGTTGCCGGATAATATTTTCATCNNGAGTCCGGTGTCGAGCTCTAGTCNCACGACTTCAGGAATGCAGGAGTTGTTGTAAAAAAAAATCTTTATTTAGAAAATATTTNTAGATTAATGAANNAGGCAACAACAGTGTTTGCCTTTCTTGTCTCTGCCCTTACTACTTTTTTTTNGGTTGCCTGTTTCAGCATTTTTCCATCCTTTCTGAATTCTCGTCCGACTGCAGTTATAAACTTGTGTCGGGTTTCTGCAGTATTATTGATATAAACTATTATGCTCCTTCAGTGTTGTCTGTTTATAACAACTCTGTTTTATCAGGAATAACAGCTGGGAGAAAGGTGTTTTGTTGGCAGCAATAAACATTATTTTTTTAAATCTTTTTGTTTCATTGTAAAATTTATTTTGTCCATTTCCTATTTACAATCTGTTCATTTCTCATCACTTGTTTCCCATCTTATCTTACTATTCGTGTAGTCTTTTAACTTTGTAAGTGTCAGTGTGGCTGGAATTTGAGATGACTCTATTATTTTTTGTACTATTGAATATATTTTTGTTAATATAGTTTAAAATCAAATGTTATATTGCAAGAGCATTCCACCTTTGTATAAATGGGAGAAATTAATGTGTAAAGAGAACTGCTCTAGGATAGAGCAAATGTTTTTTATCCTACCTCTTTTGCATTTGCAGTTTTTAGTACCCATTTTAAGGAAAGACAGTTGTTAATATTTGATAATTATAAGATATTCTTTTATTCATGTTTTAATATTTAACTGAAAAGTTACATTGTAATGGCGGTAGCTTTTAAAAGAACCTGTTGTGTGACATTGGCTGTGTTATTGCATTATGCTGAAAGCAATTTGCTTAGACAAATATGGGTTGTGAGATTTCAGAGAGGCACAATATTTGTAGCACAGAAGATAGTAACAATGCACAAAATCAGAAAAAAAATCACATTTTTTTCTTTTAAAGCTTGTGTAGTTGTATAGTATTTGCTACATTCCAAGAGAAAGCAACTTTTGTATTTTATTTTCGATTGTAATGCACAGCTTTTACTGTGTGTGCCATCACAATCTGTGGACTCTTTTTGTTCCCTGTATTTTATAAATGAAATGATTCTAGATTATAGTTATTATTAGCAGTATTTTTAAAGTTAAACCCTTAAATAAGGAAAGGTGAAAAATAGATTCTGTGTGCCAAATATTTGTGATGATAAGGTAGATGACAATTACATTTGACCTAGTGTTGTGAAACTGTAATCTTGCTTTTAATTTGTAATTATTGTAATACTAAATCAGCTTCTTGGTAATGTTATCGAACACATGTTCGTCAAGTTAAAGGTGAATAAACGGCAATAATCTGATTGTGAATGAATACCACTCTGTGTGAAATGTGTTTATAATGTTACTGTAGGTAATTCAGGGTGCATCAACAGTTTTTGTGTGTATTGTAGGAAAAATGGGGAAAGAAAAGTACAGAAGAGAAGCTTAATTGGCTCAAAGCACATACACATCATCTGTGATAACCTTAGGCTAAAAGGTAAGCAGAGTTAAATTAGGGCTTGCACACTCAAAATGCCAAGATTGTGCAGAACAAGTCCAAGTGANGTGATTCTTTATTAAAACCATTTCACCATTCTTTCGGGTACGTTCTGCTCCTAATGGTCGACTGTCATAATTTCCATCNACTCTTTCTCTGCGTCAACACTATTTAAGCAGTTTTATTCATCTTCTNCCGAGTCTGCCGGTCTATATTTNTTTCCTCCTTCCTTTCGATACCAAAGTAAAATTTGAATTGATGTGACCAGAAATGAAATGCACTGTTACTTTGGCAAAAGCTTTTGGAGCATCCTGTATTTAAGATGTGATAGAAACTCGTCTTCTNAAAATGCTTTGTTCTGAATTGTTTATAGACGGAAAAATAGAGTAACTAGACTATCTTCGAGTAATAAAAAACNTTAAGACAATAAAATAGTGTTCTACATTTCTAGGTGCTATTGTAAACTGGTTGGGGAGCAAGTTAAAAAGCAACAAAGAACAACATCTCTAGTTCAGTACCGTTTTATGAATAAATACTTCAGGGGGTGTAAAAAAACAAACCTGAAAATCTACCAACACACCGTGGGGAACGATTGACATTTGTCGTAGTACATTTTAAGATTTTGTTGGACGTGTGCCTTTACACGAAGGAGTCGAAGTGCATTTGTTCTCGTGTCTGGTGTCGATTACTTTGAGATCGTTAAGAAATGTTCATGTATTCGAAAAATTGTGAAACCGTTTTCTTGTTGTTGAATGTGATATGCAAACATTTAAAGTAAGACACATTTATATATGTGAAGTGTTATACTGACTAGTCATTGTATGTATGTTGCCATATCAGATGTATGTTAAGTTTCAAACAACCATTAAATCCATATTGTAATCACTCGTTTGTTCTTTATTTATGTACGACACAAACCTCATTTCTACGTTCGGAGCCCTTTAGTAGGCCAGGGCAATGTATTTTTTCACGTAACTTAAAATTACAAGTATTTAATTACTTGTAATCAGTTTCTGAAAATGCAATTGTAAAATAGTTGCATCTGTTTGTCATTTCTAAAAAAAAATAGTAACAAAACAAACTAATTTATACTACGACCATGGAATTCTTGGCCAGTTAAGTACAGGAGTTCGAACACGTCTCGGACGCCTGGAATGCCCATTTACAACATTCTTACTGTAAATTACTCTTCTTACAGATGCAATGGCTACCTCAGGCATTTACTCAACCAACAATTGCAGTAAAACAGAGACTTCTCGTTTTGATAACAAAAAAAAAAAACTTTCTCGGGGATCCTAGTTTTCCTTTGGTTCATACACCACTTGCACCAAATCTTCTGGTCGTAACTTCACCAGCATAATTTGCCACCCTATATTATAACTTCTAAACAGAGTATTACACCAAACAAGGCACCCTGAGTAACTGTTTAACCTGCACTCCATATTTATAAAGTCCGAATTTTACTACAGCTACACACCCCTTTGAAATTAACCTATCGAATAAAACTTCCGTTACATAGAATCCACCAATAAAACTTTTACACATAGTAAGATGGAGCCGACCTGCTTGGTCTAGTGGTTAGCACAGCGTTACAGTGTCCTAGAATCGTTAGTGGGTATATCTCTCCCTTGGAAAAAATTGGACTGTTTTGGATGCCAAATTTGATAAACTCTCAATGTTAGGTGCTGCCATCTAATATCTGATTTTGTACATATTTCATCATATTCCTTCATGAAATTGTCATATTTCAGTATTCGAATGGCTTTTGTATAAAATAAGGTCAACACTGAAAGTAAACACGTACCTTTTAACGACAAAAAATAGTGATTAAATGCGTAATTACGAGGCTAAACTTATTTTGTAAGAATAAACAGCGCCTCGCTATAGTAGTCTAGAATAAGTAGTATGCAAACCTCAAATTATTATTTTGTCGCAATGCTATCCAAAAGTGATGAAGGTGCTGCCATCTGTTATCCAGTTTTGTACACGTTTCAATAGCAGGCGAGTTTAGCATCGTAATTACGTATTTAATCACCGTTTTTGTCACATAAAAGTATGCGTTTACATCGGTGTTAACCTTATTTTATTCAAAAGCCATTCGAATATTGAAATATGACAATTTCGTGAAGGAATATGATGAAATGCATACAGAATCAGATATGGTGAAATATGTACCAAATCAGACATTAGATGGCAGCACCAACCATCGCGTTTATCAAATTTGGATTCCGCACAGCGACAAATTTTTTTCCACGGGCGAGATAGGGCTTTTACCCACTACTTATTCTAGGACACTATAGCCCCGCTATTGAAATATGTACAAAAATGGATAATGGAGGGCAGCACCTTCCATCGCGAGTGTATCACTTTTGGTGACAAGAAATTAATTTGAAGTTTACATACTAGTCCACTATAACAGCGTGCTCTAACTCGAGAGGTTGTGGGTTCGAAACCCCACATAAGGCATGGATGTTTGCGATGGCCATTCACCTTCATTAATCATAATAAACATAGTCCTTAAATGACCCATCAGGTGTCAACAGGACATTAAACACTAAATCTGGGTAGAGTAAAAAAAAAGAAAAGATGAATGAGTAGGGGAGGTGGTGTTATTATGAAACAGCCCAGTATTTGTCAAGGATGTGTAGCCACATACCGGCAACTGTCGTAATTATAAAGTTTAGATTCCACTTTGGTCTCCAAAGACAGCAGACGTCC
>KZ874527.1:51869-62533 GCA_003456935.1 Machilis hrabei
CGTCACTCGAGACCATCAAGTGCTTTGTGAGGAATTGTCTTGCGCTTTCGAAATGCACAGTTTAGTTGATAATCGGGCAATCTCTTTGCTTGTTTCTTATTTGTCTTTATTTATTCCTCTCCGATTTGTTATTCTGATGTCTCCAACAGCAACAAGAAATTGCACCTTTGAGATTGCAAAGGAAATGAATTTCGATTGTCTATTATTTAAAAATAACTATATTGACATCGACACCTTAAATGTTCACCGCGCTGCTCGAGTTGACGAACATTTAACGACACTGAAAATCATAGCAATGGAAACTATGACATCAGATCACCTGATAGTTTAACCGGTGATCATTGGCTGTTCAAATAACGCACCTCCCGCGAAGCGCCATGCCTCGTCAATGAGGAACCAGCTTAATAGGAAACTATACCAGTCACAGCCACTTTCGTTGGGAAGGCAAACAGTGGAATTCCAGGAGAGGATATGTTGATCTGTTTATTGCTTTCTTTTGCTATGTCAGTGTTAGCCATGGCGATTCTTGGTTTGTTTTACTTTTGATTTCATTCTTTTCACATTCACCTTTTTTTTTCTCATACTGTTATATTAAAGTTGAGAGTGTAGTCTAGTAAAGCATCATTACAAATAGTTGTGTAGCACAGTAATTTAGAGAGGAGTATCATTAGTCAGAATCAATGTCACAAGAATCATTACCAGCAGAATAATCATCGTTGTCACTTTTGGTGTCGTCACTTCTAATCATTAAAGGAGCAACTTCGACATCAAAATAGCGGTCCACATTTCTGTATGTATTTTCCAAATCCTCGACGTGTCTGGCTGGCGTAGTTTTCCCATTTCGATGGAGTTATGTCTGAACAAACTTTACAAACTTTTTCTGTAAATCGAGTATGTTATACTTCACTATTGTTTTAACTCTTTACTTTGTAAAGAAACTAGACAATACGTACGCAATTTGACGAACACTCTTGAAAACTGACCTTTCTTATTCACAAACTAAACACAANTGGTCATTCTTTACAACTTAAATACAATGAAAAAGTGGCAACATTGGGCCAGGCTACTTGCTACAGTACTCAACCGGAAAGCGTGTGCCAGCTTAGCTAGCTGTAATCCATTAAAGCTTATTAGTGTCCCCCTGCGTACAAGGTTCTTTTGAGTGTAGACTCACTATACTTGTGACCATGTTTGGCAACCTATAAGAAGAAATTAAAATCTTTTCATCATATTATTTTATTTTCCACAGTACACAAGTCATCCTTATAAACATACCTTGATACAAAGCATACAGTTTTTGCATTCTCATTAACTCTACTTATTTAACAAGAACTGAAGTGACGACTTCTATACGAGGCAATTACTATACGAGAAATACTCTGTCTCTCTCTCATTAATGTGTTTGTGTACATACGATTGAATCCTATGTACGAACTGGCATACTTACGTGTTTAAAATATTCCACTTCCTTCTTGTTTTCTTTTTGTTATACTCATAAATAAATAGTGGTTTAATTAATGGAATACAGCAAGCACATGAAGAATGAGTTNTTCATACACTTCACTTAGTATTTCACACACACACATCAAGCAACCTTGTCTTAAGGCTGAACACCTGTTGTCCCACTGGAAAATGCAAGTTTTCTCGACTGATCGGCAATAACTTCGGTCGACGACGAAACAGCAGTGTGTCCCAAGTGATCGGCAGCCACTGGCTGTGGCTGACTGCTTGCCACACGAAGATTGGCAAGCTGTTCTGCAGTTAGAAGTTGCAGTTGTCCGTTTGCAAGAACGATGGCGTAGCNNGTCCCCTGAGGCGTTTTTACCAAAACCAGTTTTCCCGTCAATTCGGTCTGTCCCACTGGTGCAGGTGTCGGCGGTGGTAATGTTGGAACGAGTTGAGGAACTACAGTCTGCATAGTAGAAGTGGCAACAGTTTTGTTAATCTGAGGAGAAACAGAGCTGCCACTTCCCAAAATAAGGCGACGTGAAACCAAAGATGCAGACGCTGATGTTTGTAAAGAACTTTGCAAAGGTTGATAAGAAAGTGGGCTACTTTTTCTCGGGGAAATNGATGTCAGCATAGGCGGAGTCCTATTAAAATGAATTAGCTGTGGAGTAGAAACTCCAACNCTAGGTGTGATAGCTCTTTGTACATTTGTAAATCTAACAGCATGGCTTGATGGTAAAGCATTAACCTGCTGTGGTACAGATTCTGGAATATGCTGAATAATGATATGCTTCTGTCCTTGCATTTGTGCTTGCTGGAGAACTTCAAGAGGTATGGCTACTACTTTTGGGCCCTGAGGTGTTTGAATGGTAAATGAAACCGACTGCTGGACAGGTACTCCCACGGGAGGTGTCTGAATTGTTGTTAATGCTTGTGGTGTAGATGCAGTTACTGATGGTTGTTGCAACACAACGCACTGCTGTTGGTGTACAGCCTGTGGTACCAGTTTAGTAGTTAGTAAATGCTGCTGTGGCAATTTTGGAGTCAAACTCGTTGCTACCACTTGTTGATGTTGCACTATCTTTGGAGACCCAATTTGCTGATGTTGAACTCCTACAACAGTTTTTTGTACTTCTGACAGCACTTGATGCTCTGAAGTTGCTACAGCAACACACTGTTGCTGTGGTATCTGCTGGTTTGCCACTTTTGCAGAAAAAGCTTGCTGGTGCTGTGACATGGTATGCTGCTGAGGAGATATGGACTTTTGAATAAAAACACTCTGTTGTTGCGGTAGTTTTGGAGATACCATCTGTAGATGCTGTACTTGAGAAACCACAGCCTGTTGCAGGGATNCTGCAGCTGGCTGCTGTAAAACAGCCCTTGGAGGAGTCTGCTGTAAAACAAGATTTATTTGTGGTTTCTTAGGTGAAGGATGTTGCTGCACAGGTTGAACAACCAACGTCATCTGCTGTCGTTTAGGTGATGGTGTCTGTTGTCCTTGCTGGATTACTAGTAACTGCTGCTGTTGTTGTTGTTGTTGTTGTGCCAATTTAGGTGGGGTGTGCGCTTGCATCAAAACAGTTGGCCTCCTTGTGGGTGATATTGCTAAATGTTGATTCATTTCTAGCTGAGAAATGTGTTTTTGCTGCTGAGTGATGGCTACACTTTCAACACNGCATAATGTACCTTGGGATGTACTTGGCTGACTCTCCATTGGACTGACAGCTAGTGACTGATGAACAAAGCTAGAATCCTGATTGGTACCCAGCTGATGCACAATTTTCATTGGCTCAGCAGCATTAGAAACTGTATCATGCTCAATCTGCTTCACCTGAGAAACTGAAACTTCTGAAGATGAAACTACACTGCGAGAAGTGGAGTCAACTGTCTGGACCTCGTGACTAATTGAGGAAGATGGCATTTGCTTTGCTGTTCCTTGAATAACAATACTCTGAACTGCAGCTGTTGTTGAAACTGGTTGCTGATCTGCAACTAGTGCTTTAGTGCCACCTAAACTTTGCAATATTTGAGCAGCTTGTTGACCAACTACTTTAACAAAAATTTTATTACCTTTTGCATCCGCTCCTGGTAAAAGTACTACAGGCTGTTCTGCAGACGTCTGTTCGGCAGCCTGAACTTGTTTCAGTGCAGTGTGCAGTGCCTGTTCAAGAGACTTTGACGTTGTTAGAGCCGCCATCGAGGAAACCGGAGGAACGGCTGAAATTACGGACGGTGCGGCCGACACCGTAACCGTTTCGGCACTTCGCTCGGACAGTTTTGGCAATGGTGAAGGATTTGATACATTTGGAATGCTGAACTTCTGCATGACTAATGATGTTGTCTGGGGTGATCCTGGTTCAGCTGGAACAGCTCTGAGCTCNGCTATCTCCTCAACCCCTGGAGGAGGACGAGAGACAACGGCCGCAGTGGATGCTGCAACTTTTTGTTTTACTGCGACTGTACCACCCTTCCGTCGTGCTGCAGCAGCAACTTGCTGACACTTTAGTAACTGCTGAGTTAACTGTTGAGGAGTGAGAGAAGCTCTTTGCTCAGCAGACAACGGAGTTAGAGAATTTCCCGATCCCAAATTACTATCTGTCGTAGTAGTCAAGCGANTAAGAACTGGATTAGCAGGATTGTTGATGTGCAACAGATTGCCAGGATTATTCTTATACACTGGATTACTGGGACTGTTCTTCAGAGGGCTACAAGATGATGATATACTAGGATTTAAATGGCTTCCTGAAGCAATGGCAGAGGCTGTCATTATTTTTAAAAGTTTTGTCTGTTCACCACTATCACCTGCACTACTTAGTTTACAAGACTGTGGCATTAGTACAGGCAGTCCATTGCTATTATTTTTTAATATATAATATGTCTGCTGAGGCTGTTTAGACACTTCTGCTGCTACTGTCCCAGATGCAACACTGGAAACATTTTTCATGGGTATTTCATTCTGACTGGTTCTTCCTTTTGTACTTTGCCCTTTTCCTGACATAACTGCCTGGGCCCTTCCAAATTTGTTCATCTGGATGACGTACCTCGAAGAAGCGCCGGCTGTCGAGGTCACGGCTTCACTGCTTTGCTCTTTTGGCGACCAGGCAAACGGACTGACGAGCGTTCCTTTTTTCCGCAGGGCACCTTCCAGAAGGCTAACTTTACTGTCGGTGCTGCTCGAAGGTAAGCTCTGGTTTGCTTTCGGTCCCGATCCTTTTCGCTGAACGAGATGATGAATTTTCGACACCACCCCCGACGTCGATGGTGTGCTATCAGCCGAACTCCCTTCGCGGGGCACTTTTTGTGGAGATTTCAAAAGTTTCTGTCGATATTGCTCCCACTGTAATGTTTTGCTGGCATTAACTGCATTGTTCTGAGCTGAATACTCTCGCAGAAGATTAATATTTTTATTAATTGTCACTTTCCCCGTTGGACGTCTAGCAGGAATCAAAGTTTCTGTAGATGTGACAGAGTTTGTTTTTTCTGTACCCTTCATTAACCGTTTAAGTTTCCGCTTTGACCAGGCACTTAATTCCCAACATTCAGAAGAGTCGTCACTTCCTTCGTCCCAATCAACAACAAGTTTTCTTTTCCGTTTGGCACGTCGAGAATGTCGCTTTCTTCTAAATCCAGAACCTTTAAGAAAAAAAATCATAACCATTTCTAACACATAGTGACTTTAATTTCACCATCAAAAACTATCCAAATCATCCATCTGATTTAATACAGATAAAAATAATCTATACACAGCTAAAAAGGGAGGGTTACATTCAGTAATTCACCTCTGCATCAATGTACAGGTCTTCTCATACAATATTAATACTTGATGCAAGTTGTATATTGTCCATCATTTTCTGTGGATAAATAAAAGCTGCATGTAACCAATAATAAAGGTTGCATTGTAGCAAAAACAGAAATGACCCTTGTAGTAGTTCCACCAGAAGGGCTCATCTAACATTCAAATGTGTACAGCTGGGCTGACATTAGTATAACTTGCATGTTGGCAATGAAAAATATTCCTTCTCAGTGCTTATCTGAAACTGCCATCAAAACCCAGTCAAAAAGTGAGCCAAGCATTAATTGTGCAACATGCTAAAATGTCTGTAAATGTCCTGACTAATCAGATTCACTGACAGTCTGCCACTTTTATTTAGCACATGACTGACACATAGCTTTGNGTTAAAGTNGAACTTTTCCTGCAAACTACGTACAAAGTAAGTNTTGCAGACGAGATGAGGGCTTAACTGTACATCTAGTTATGCCCTGTGTTCAGTTTTAAAATATGTGTTGAGGAGGCATGCAGATAACAGACATGGTTTACTATATTACATACAAATATTTGCAAATTTTATNCCTCTCTACTTGGTCACTTTTATACATATTTTATAATCAGTCCAAACTAACTGAAGCTGCCAAACCACCTAGTGATAACTGCATGTCCATTTTCAAAAACAATTATTTTTTCACATATATTCCTGAATGTACTGGCACTTCCATTAATGACCCATATCTACAGTTTTGGGGCAATTTCCACATTTAAGATATTTGATCTCTGAACATCTCAAATTTAGCTCCAAAGCTATGGCACCATGTTTAAAAAATGTGTTTTGTAACTAAAAAAAATGTATTAAATATTTCTATTTTAAGTAGTAGTAGCCTCCAAACATGATTCCTAGCTCAAAACATGTCATTTTCAGGTTCTTATTCTTTTGATAGGGGAAAGAAAAGGTGAGATCAATGAAGGGGGAAAAAATCAGGTGTGATACTTTTCCCGCTCATAGGGGCCTACCTATTTTTTTTTTTAGTTCTAAACTAATATTTGTTGAATGTAGTAAAATAAATTTGACGCATTCATACACAAAATAGATAAAACATTTTGTAAATTGAAGAATAAATAAACAAGATTTTTACCTTATTCCAGCACTTCGTAACGGNGCGATATTTCGTCCAGACATCTTTCGGGCTTTGTCAACGTGAACCAAGACCATGCTCGACAAAGCCCGGAGGACATCTGGGCGAAATATCGCACCGTTACGTAATGCTGGAGTAAGGTAAATTTTTTTTTATTTATTTTTCAATTTAGAAAATGACTCCCTATTCCTGTTTCCGACAAAATCTTAACTAGACAAAACACATTCGTAAGATGAGATGCCAAGTGAATTTTAAGAGCAGGAAAGTGTTCTGTGGCCAATTTTTTTAGATCAAACAGGCTTCAACATATTAAAGAATGTTTAAATTTGCTAGAACTTACGGGAACCTCAAAACCACAGATATTAAAAATGCTACCAATGTATGTGGGAACACAGCCATGCAAAAATAAATAGTTATACAACTATGTAATTCTAAATTAGATGAGCTCATATGGAATAACCCTATAAAATTCTGGCATTATACTTGAGTTTAGTACTACCACATGTTTTTCAAAGCTGTAGCNCTTATATACACCATACTTGTGTGTGAGCTCCTAATAAGAATTATGTATTTAATCGAACAGTACAATCGTCGATAATTACTTTGACGTTTATGTGACAGAGGCATCTAGTCGAATTTTTTCCATTATATATCAACTGAAAGTCAACCTAGGGCCTTGATAAAAGACCAGTATTACTNCTNCTATTGTTCTGTGCTGCATCAACTGCAATTACTCAAGACAGTTTTATGGTGTGGTTGTGTACCTGGGACAGTGATGTAATTATCTAATTCATTAAAGATGGTAGAACAAACAACAATTTCACTGCTCTGTCCTTCATCCATAGAAACTGACTGTAGTTGTGGGGTTAGTAAAAGGCAAGAATGTTTTCACTGTCTTCTCCCAGTGTATTGAAACACTTACACACTCTTACTCAGGTGTATTAATNTGAACCAACCAATCTTATGTTTGTTCAGTGTGTTATTGAAGATACAAGTGTTGACTAATAGTCCTAACATTAAAATCCACAACCATGACACTGTACTACAGATNTAATAGTGATGCAATTAATGCACCTTATAACATCATTAAGGGGCATTTTCAGTAAACTGACTAAAAATAGGTCATTTTCCTAGATTTACAAATCAGACAAGTTATGTGAATAATGAATAGGAGCAACAAAAACAGCCAATCTGGAGAAAATACACTTATCATTAAAACTGGCTGAAGCAGAAAGAAAGGACAGTTAAACTCACCCTCTTCATCATCCTGAGATGACTCCTCTGATGATTCTTCAGACTTCTCCAGCTCCTGTTTGGTCCCATTTATTCCATCCATCTCGCTTTCCCCTTCAGATTCCTGCTCCGACTTCCACACTTCTTCTGCCGGATCAGGTTTGAAAGGATCCCTTTAAAACAAAACGTGAAAGTTACAGGAGAAACACTTTTCATTTTCTTATCTTATACAAAAGCTTAAGGTCCGTGTAGATCAAGCACTCTTACTTATTTAAAGGCAATAATGAACCCATTCAGTCATCGTCACCAAACTAGACTTTTGATGCTTTTTTCGTATACTTCTGTTTAATGTACGATTACGGCGATTTGTCACGTTATTTCTGTCTGTCGGCTGTTTAATTGACAATGCAGCATTACTGTGAACATTTTCTCCGATTGAACTGAACTTCCACACCCTGCAACCAAACTAATTTATCAACACAAGTTTCAATTTTAACGAACATCTGTTTCTAACCTTACTCAGCATACAGTAGTGTAGAAACACAATGCATTTGTTTGGTGTAACAAGGGTAGACTTTTCCTCCTACAAGAAACATAGTCTAGAATTCACGACCGTAACAGAAGCGTGCACGAAAAAAGTTTTAAAAGTGCTACAGATTCCACAACGTTAACAAGTGAATAAATTGTCTTAGGAAATGTTAATACAGTAGACGTGTTTAAAAAACCAAGTAAATCGCGACCACGTGATCATGGCGANATAAGTTACTACAACTTCCTCAAAGAAAACGACACGACAGCATAAAGCCAAACTGAAGGAAGCCCGATGATGCTAGGGATAAAAACCTAGCGAAATATCGCGCATTAGACGTTATGAGGAGTAAGGTAAGAACATTCTTGTTTATATTAACATTGAAAAATGAGTTCCTACTCCAATTTTCGACAAAATATTAGGTATAGATATGGACTCGTTCAACAGGTTATCCCGAATAACCCGAGGTTTGACATCGCAGAATAATGTTCGAGGCTCGTTAAGAGCAGAGAATATTATTATTGCGTTGACAAACCATTTGGAAGAACCTGTTGAACAAATCATTGGAAAAAGAATTCCAAACTTTAATTATGGCTTGTTTTTAATAGGAAATCATTAGGAATATTAAACTTTGTAGAGAGAAGTCATGATAAAGGTGGAGTGGATGGAGTAACATTTATTTCTCAATTTCTCCACAAAAAACACCAAAATAGTTCTAACTTGCTAATGTAGATGGCGTTTGTGGAGTGTATGCTTTGTAATTATATCAAATCGGTCAGTTCAATTTGTGTTCCGTGTGACGAAGGTTGTGTACTGTGCATANTGGAATATTGTTTGTTTATCTCGTACAGTACTGAGATGGATTACGATATTTAATCTGGGAAGAGTAGGTTGTACATTTCTAATTTGTTAANTACAGTAACAGGTATACTTTTAGGACACCAGTTATTTATATTTAAAGAATAGTATTTTTATTACGACAAATTTAGATTGCATGACAAAAATATATNTTTTTTTTTAATTACAGATACGTGAACAGGGTGGCTACAGAATGCCAGATATGAAATTCCCTGACTTTTCCTGGTTTTCCAGGCTATAAATTGTATTTTTCCCTGACACATATTATTGTATGTAATGTTTGCATATAGGCACACTTCAGGAATTCTTTACTTTCCCGCCGCACTGTCAAGTACAAATGCATTAATTTCCCTTTGGAAAGATGACATAGACGGGTGCCATAGCATCTCTTGCGGTTGTGCCTGAGGTGACGGAGAGGTGGGGAAAAAAGCAACTTGTCCTTTGCATGGCTTATGAAGATGTAAAAGGGAAATCAAAACAAGAAGAAATGCGAAAGAAAACGTTAAGGAAGGAATCAATAGTGAAATTAGTAAACAATGTTAACACTGCAATTAGCAAACAATTTTAGTTATATTTTTTAATATACTTGCTAAACGGAGTTTTGCTTACTAATTTCACTATTAATTCTTTCCTTAACTTAATCCTTTCTTTTTAGTCTTGCTTTTCATATTTTCGTGGGCATTAGAAAGAAGAAAAAACTGAAATGCACGCCCTCGCTTTTTCACGAGAGCCGTAACTTACAGAAAATATTACTTTACCATCGCAATGTATATTTGGAAGCGCAATATACAAATCTAAACTGAATTACGACAACTTATGAAAAAACAGCACGTAACAAAAAATATTTATTTAAAGACAGGCGGCGGTGGGTCTAGGCCATTACAGTCTGTATACTGTGAAAACGAGGTTATGATTTTAAAATGTATTACTAATTTTATTGTTTAAGCAATAATACTGCTTGATAACCTCCTTAAATTTCATTATTAATTTACCAATTAATAAGAATCTACAAAATAGTAAAAAGATAGTCACAATGACTCGCAGCCTAGCCACATTTGCGTGACGTTTTTGGCGGCAACCGGGAACTTCAGTCCGGCTTCCTGCATCACCCGTCCGGACCACATGGTAATAGGAAGAGAGGCGAACAGAGAGGAAACTTCGCGAGGACCGATTTCCATAAAATGAAAGAGGAACCACAAATAAATTCACCTAACTTTCAAATTTCATTAACAATTATATTACAGATTAAATTTAGTTATGCATTTATTTTCGTTGTTTCATGTGACAATTTTAATTGGTATATTGTTCGTTGCTCGACTAAGCAAAACTGGTAATGCTTTTATGAATAATATATAGTGATTTGAAAATAATGTTGGTCTCTTCCTTCTAATTTTCACTAAAAATTGCATTGATAAATCAAAAGTAAATGCCAGCCCATCTCCCAAATCTTGCTCCCTCTCCCCATCAGCTAGCAGAGACTGTTGCGTTGTCTTGGGACTGGGAAGGTTTCATGGAAGCAGCAAAAAAGGCAGTTCCCACACTTCACCTGAAAGTTAAGCATTCCTCCCCTCCTCCTCTTCTTTGCCCACTTGTATTCTGAACAATACGCTAAATTTATTCAAACAAAAACTGGAATCAATTTAATTTTTTTTTATATACACCATTACAAGGATGTAACTGAAATGGA
>KZ874528.1:15540-30425 GCA_003456935.1 Machilis hrabei
GACGTTGTTTAAACATCGTTTTTGCAACCCAAATCGATGTTTAGACAATGTCTAACTTAGACGGTGTCTAAAACTCGTCTTTGCAATCCACCCTTTGCATTTACTCATTGCTTAACAATTAGAATGTCTGCAAAGCAATCCCCGAGTTTCCTGTCTTCGTAAGTACCAGGCCTNTAGGCTACCTACTTTGCGTAGTTTGAAGTTTCGCCACTAGGTGCCGTCTGCTTAATTGCGATCGCCAAAACTAAGATAATTTTCCGAAACACTTGCTTTTCTGTCCGAGCTATACACAGTGTCTTTTGTTAAATTAAATTTCTTTGAAATTAGGCATACTGTTAAGGCTACTTCTGTAGGAAACGAGACCCTCAAGAATATGCCTACATAATTTAAGAAGGCTTCACAGTCTCAGGATTCACGCAATGCAATGCGATCAAACACCATGAGAATATTTTACATATAAGTGAAAGTACACTCCGGAGGCTCCTGTTCACATTGACGTATAGAAATATAGATGACAATGTCAATATCTTCCCATGCATGGGCACTTCATTACTTGGCATATTAGAAGCTCATTTAAATTCAACACACTTTCCTGAGCCATATTTGTCTCACTTCTGTAATTACTGGGTTTTGTCTGTTTCTCTCCCTCTCTCTGGTTTAACGACGCCTTAAGATTCGTTCTGGTTGGTGCCTAATCCGCATTGTTTATCAACTTCACTTTGGCGCTTGCAGCTGCTTCTTTGTTACCCAGGTGGTACCTTGGTTTGGAATCACGTGTGCCATGCGTAAAAATTAAAATTTTGTTGACTCGATCACTTGGTCGTGCGTACAAAAATGGCTGCCGAAATATGTTCTCTGGTTGGTTGCTGAAAGATTGTGTGGAGTTTGTCGCATGTCTGTGAACCCAGCTTAAGGTCTACTGTACTTATGTTATTTATAGATGGTTTTGGAATATTCTATATTACTTGTGGAATGGACATTTATTTATGTGGTGAGGAATGCATTTCAGTAGAAGCTACAGATTTTAATTTTCTTTCCTTTAACAAGAATTAAAAAATCACAAGGTTGAAGTTGTATCGTATTCACATTCAAAAATAGTAAAACCACAATAATGCCCATTCTACATCCTGTCGTATGTGGGTTGTAGTATGTAAGAACAGCCATTTTGGATCCCGTGATTATAGCTGCAATAAAAATTGTAATAATTTGTTGTAAAATTTCAATCCACAAACACTTTAGTATGTCATATAGTCAGCCAATTGCAACAGTACAAATGTGATTCTCCACGTTTCTTGTTCTCTGCCTTCATTTTTCAACTCTCTTCACTTTTGTCATACAACAACGTATTACCTTTGACAAAGTCAATAAAATTGTGTCAAATACTGGTTTGAATTCCATCCTCAATTATTTTTTTTCCCTCTACAACTATCAACTTTTCCGAAATGCACCACAAATGAAAATATACTCTAGAACAAAAGAAGAACTGAGGTGCATGCGAACAAACTGCACCAGTAGTCCCCAATTTTGATTGACTGAGATTGTCTCTATATGTAGTCACAAAAGATGAAAGATCAACAACTTTCTGCGCCAAACTTACGACACTGTTACTACACAGGTAATCGAGAATGGCGGATGTTGTATGAGCCAAAATGGCCGCTACTATGTACTACATTATTCATATGACAGTTTGTAAAACAGGAGTTAAGCTTTACTTAAACACTATTGCTAGCATTACCTAGAATATCTATTTGGATGAGCTGCCGTTAAAACGTTATTGCTTCGTGAATTTACCGTGAGTGGCACCGTTCAGCGCAGTGCTCAAAGATGGCTGTTTGTCCTCATTTTTAAATGGGTGATTGTGTTCATCTTTAGAAAAAAATCAGTATTTGAAAGTGTTAAGTATATTCTGGAGAGTTTAAGAATTGTTGTGAAGTGTAGTCATTATCACTGATCAGAGTTGAAAATGTTTACAGATTATCAGGCAAACCTATTTTAATTTTTTTTTTCATTACATAGGATTGAAATAAATATGTCCAGACTCAAAAAGACTTTAAAGACTACCTGCAATTTCGGTACTTTGCAAAACATGATACTTTCGCTGACATATTTATGTTTATTAGACTGAAAAAGTAACTTTTATGGGCTGATCTCCTTGAGGTTCATATAGGCCAATGTAAAAATGCAGCTACTATAGGCTATGTACTGTAGGCTAGTTTGTGTAAGGTGCAGGCCTAATTAATTATTTGCAAGTAAGTTACCGGAAAACAATAAATTGTGTATTCAGGATCAACCTTAAGTCAGGAAAATTATTACTCTGATGAATTACTTAGAAGTTGAATCTTATAGACACCACCTACAAAGTTTAGCTGTTAATAAGTATCAAATAATCTTGTAAAGTATCTTGTTATATGTTGAATTCACATTCTAAGAACAAGTAGTACACACAGGCTACAAGTAAAACTAACTGAGGCCATAGGTTACTGGCCTCCTTCGTGAACCAGTTGCTGTTTTTTTCCAGCCTGCTTTATTGGCTAAGTAATTCAGACACAGAGGACAACCCTTTGAATACGGTGTTTGAGTACTTTATACAATATATTGAAAAAGGCTAACCATAGGGTGGGTGGGCAGTGTCGATTTAGTGTAACTGTAGAATGCAGATTTAGAAGCTAGTAATATGTCAGGGGTTGTTGATAAGTTAATAATCACAAAAGCTAATGTTTTATGCAATAATTGTTGTCTTTCTGAACAATATAACGTGTAGCTATGTAGCTAAGCACAGAAAGTCTGTAAGTTAGTTGTATAAGACCATTTCACAAAGCTGCTAAAACAAAAGCTACTTCAATTCAGATAGGACCCATAAACCTATGCTAGATCTCAGCCCAATCGCTTTAGTGTGGTGGCCAATTAAATTCTGTCTTCTCTCAGACGGCTCCTTATTAAAACTTTTTAATGTTAACGGAATCCAATTGGTTATAACCAAAAGGCTTCATTAACTTAGTTTAGGTAATACTGTAATGTATTTCATGATATGATTTACAGTGCTGCTGACCTCTGTAGGGTAATTAGTTAACTAGTGAACTAGCTGTAAACCAGAATTTGTGGGTATGGCTTCCACACATGGCTGGGTATTGTGAATATCTTTCATCTTAGGGTTTGTGAAGTCCATTGATCACAATAAGTTTTGATTATCGTTATGAAGTGAAACAAGTTTAAACCTGCAATTACAAGTAGGCAGTCTGTGTTAAAGGATAAACAGTAGCTATTCTGTAATGAACGTGAGATCATTCTACACCACAAATACCTTTTTAATGAGGACATGCATGACCACAGAATGACAAGTGGAAAGAAAACCAACATGCAATGGTATAGAATATGCATTAAAAAACGAACTTTATATCTCAAATGTAGGCTACATAATAGTACCAGAAAACTTAATATCACCTAGCAACCATTTTTTAACAGCACAAATATATCTGACAGTAAGATGTTAAACACTACATCTTGTCTAGTGAAGCTGTTTCTGCATTACTTCATTAAGTAAGTCAATAAAGACAACCTGCAGAGCAGGTGAGTTCCAACTCTTCATGCAAAAATTAGGCTGTTGTGTGAATTCTCATAATCAGTTTAAAAACATATGTAGGCCTAGTTAGTGAGATGAATGCACCGCAGTAGCTAAATATTAACATCGACCTCACTTCTCCAAAAATGAAAATATATTCCTAGATTTAATTACACACCCCTTATTGCATAGGCTTATAGCAACAAGGCAAACGGAAGATGATAACAAAAAGAACAACTGTATTCAAAAGCTGGTCTTTAAAGTTTGGGCAATAGATCATATTTACATAAGTTATGGAATGTTGGGTGACAATTTACATTTTTTTAATAATCACATGGATTGGCACAAAAAGAGACGTGCTATGTTGTATTAGAGTAAGTATTGAATAGCTATAGGCTAGTATATGTTCTGTAGTTTGCATAAAATGCGTCATTTCTAAGCTCATTCATGTGGTTCAAACCCAAGAACTATATAGCACAGTTCCTTGGATTCCAAATAGAGGATATAGCCTCCAGAACTCCAAACACGTGTATACTCCATAGCTCACACAATCTATACTTAATATAGAATACTTACATTAATACAAAATTTGCCACACACATATATGTATATATTTTCTGTTACGCTTACATATACTAAATAAATACAGACACATTTTATCGTTAAACAAATTACGACAGTACTGGTAATGTGCTTAACATAATTTTAGGGTAAATGAACAAACAAATCAGGGCAGTATGTATTTTTTAAACCTATACAAGAAGAATTTGTTATTTTACAAAGTCCAAAGTATTAATGGGACCTTGAAACCGCTTTGAGAATGGGTCCGTAATTTTTTGTCTGCTCCGGAATTNAAACCCAGTGCTTCAAGATTCAGAATCGAATATGTTATCCATACGGCTACCTCGGCTACCTGTTAGGTCAATTTTACTCTAATTCTGCAGTGTGGAGATCCATGTGGGTTTCAACTATATACTGGGTTTAGTGATTGTTTCATCTCTAATTGCCTCGAAAACTGACTGCTTGACTTGTCGTTTCTTTGATATCTGCTCTATGGGCATTATGGAGGCATTACTCCAATTCATTTTAAGACTGTTCTCCCAACAGTGCACTGCTATTTGAGATGTATCTGTGTTTCCGTAGCATACATCTCGTTAGTGTTCTTGCATTTTAATTATCAGAGGTCGTTCTGTTTCTCCATTATATTTCTGATCACATTCATAAGGAATCTTGTATCTCCAGTCCTTAGTTTCGTTTATGTTGGTGCGTGAGGATTTACTCTTTATTGCGGCTGCTCTCAATGTATTGTTGCCGCTTATGAATGTTGTTCAGATGTCACATTTATTTACAAGTTTCGTAATTGTATCAGATATTCGACGAATGTATGGTATATTTACGGTGAATATTCGTTTTTCTTGCTTGTCACTGTAGCATTTTATAAAAGCCTTTAATTGTACTTTGTAATGTTGATCTGTGATACAAGAGAGGAACCTACTTGTTATTTAAGTATGGCTCTCAGAGCACAGTACCAGATCTTAATCTCGAGATCTAGGCTTATAGAACACCACATAAAGTTTATTTAAAATGATAGGTTTATGTTATGCAGATAAATGCTTAAAATGACACTTTGTCATACAACGAATCGTGACCTGTTTCAACCTTACTTGGGTCCAAAATATGAATGAAGAATGAATATTTATTTATATCGTTACGAGTCGGAGTAAAAAGATTATTACTTGCTTCAACACAGTGGTTATATCAATCTAAATTAAACTACTCCGCTCATAATATAAGTTATCACAATTAGCACACTATGGTGACTTTTAGCTCAAAACTTAGATAACTATAATTTCATTCATTTATGTAAAATAGGACTCAGATACAAATCATTAGCAAGCCACCTGCACTTTATGAGTTCAAGGTTCTGTTATAGGATGTCAGATAGTCGAGCTCCGCTCAGCTGACACAGCCTGAAGCTACCAATTGACGTAGCACATTCCAATAGTGGGAAAAGGTAATTCAAGCACAAACAACAGTTAACGTTAGCCAAGAATCTGATATTATTCGTTTCTTTTCAACAAAGCCACGCTCCTTACAGATTAGAATGACTTGCACTTGAAACGGCTTGACCTATGAGCATAACCAATACCTTGAATTAATATCTTGTATTCATAAATATAATGTATTCTATATAGAATGCCAAGAAAGACACAGATAATAGGTTGTAACAAAATGCAACTCACGCTAAGAGAAAATGTCAATAACTAGACTACGGAATCAGACCTCGCATAAACCTGAGCATAACAAACTAGAACTGTCAAAATTGCCTCTCGTCCCATTACTTATCCAAAGAATATACCCCGGTGTGCAATAAACCTGAAGAAGTTCAATACTCTCATCGAGGNTCCGTAACTGCTTATTAACCAAATTCCCTAAATAGCTGAGTTGCTAATCCTACAACTTAATAATGGCAGTGACTTCCATTGGAATTCCAACAAGTAACAAGGTGAATACTCGCGCAAACCAAGGATACAAGATAGAAAATATGACTTCTCAAGTTCGTAATTAAATAGACAAAACCAGCATCCCTACATCACCACAGAAGCACATTGAGAGTCTCCATTAGAAAGAGTCAACCTCTGTGCATCAATACAAATGAAAAAAGGACTTCAAATACAAGATTCGTTTGTAATGTTATCAGACATATTGGAGGAGAAAGAGAACGAACTCTGAAAATTAGAATGCAAGAACACTAACGAAATGTACTCAAGTGACACATAGATAGATCACAAATAGCGGACACTACTTTGGGAGAACAGTCGTTAGACGAATTGGAATAACATCTCCGCAATATACATAAAGCAGAAATCAAAGAAAAGAAATATCAAAGGGTCAGCCTTTGTGACAGTTACCTATGGAACAATCGGTAAACCCAGTATAGCTTGAGTTATCTCATTACCTTTCAGGGTAACCGAGTAGATAAGATTCACGACTCTTGGTCTTGAGATCATGGGTTTGAATCCCGGAACAGATATAAAGATTTCACACAAATTCTCAGCGGAAGCGAAATCGTGATGCATGATGGCGAGAATAGAGATTTAGTCTTAGAATATAGAAAGTAGAGGAACCAAACAACGGACAATGTTCAAATAAGTACTACAGAAAATAATTAGTTAGCTGCTCTCACAATTTTTGTTTTAAGTATTTATTATAAACATCATTATCACGTGACCGAACTAACGTAGATATCGCGAAGATGAACTTATCTTAAAGATGTTTGAGTGATTGCAGAAGGAGTGGAGTGAGTGACCGTATAACTTTTTCTTTTGATTGTTTTATACCTCTTTGGTGTTCACAGGTTAAAAATAGTGGTCACAAAGGAATTCTTTTAGTTTTGAATTATTTCTCATATTGAAAAACGTATAAGTCAGCAATACATTAAATAAAGTGAAATAATAACACTCCATTCACTCGTTTTTGGTGTCGACGAACTGTTGAGCAGATTTGACACGAACATTTTGAAAGGTCAAATAATGTAAAATGACCATTAAGTTGTGCCTGATTAATACCAAATAAACGTAATTTTACTCAGGATAATAGTTTGAAGGTGTAGAACAGACACATATACATTCTGAAATATGCACAAACAGCACAGACCTAATTTATGCATATATACTTACAATTTTCAACATATTCAGTCTGATATAACATCTTAAAGACTGAAGTAAAATTGTTTCACTGCAAGTGGATTTAGACATATAGGTTTTTTCATTATAATTAAGTTGGGAAGCATTAAATAGTCCTCATAATAAAAGACGAAGGCTTTGAAGAGTAATATTCAAACAATAAACTGGAAATGTATTTTTGATAGGCATACTTCACTCTGAAACATCACTTTGTCACTTGGTAAAACAGTCAAGGTCTATTTCTCTTCAGGCAGATGCGGCGGATTTTGAAGAGTAAAGAAGTAGAGTTTGTCTAAGCGCCACTGAGCTCTGCACTTTATCAGCGAACGAACCTGAAGTTTATCTGTCATCTAAGATGTATAGTCAGTTGACATAAAATACATATGCTCGTATTTCATTTACGTGTGAGTGAACTGCATTTTATTGACCTGATCTGAATGAACTGTTTGTTCACTAACATAGCCATGCAGAGCTCACCAGCGCTTACAAAACCTTTACAAGAAAGTCTATAATATAGAATTTAAATTATTGTGACTACTGATAACCCCAAAGATAGTTAGGGGAGGGGGTATGATGACAACTTACTAAATGCAAGACACTACTTAAATCAAATAGTTTTTTACAATACTAAAATACTTTATTTAATTTTATTATACAATAAAATTTACTGATATGAGAAAATTACTTCCTAGGTTAGTTTGGTTCAGAGGTAAGAGAGAGAGAGAGGGATGGGGTGGATTGGTCCACACAAGTGCTAATACGTCCTTGAAAACAGTCTCTTTTGTCCTTGAATGCAAATGATAAAGTTGTTATTTACTTGTGATAAGATATTTGTACTGAATTATAGATATAACAATCAATGGGTTATAGCTTTCAAGTACTATAATTCCATTAGAGCAAAGAAATTAATCTAAACTACAACGTCCTATCAATTATATCTTTTAATATGGCGAGGTTGCAACATCTGAAACTTTTTGTTAAATGTTTTAGAAGAAATGCAAATCAAATAGATTCTTAACTCATGAATGTGTTTGTTTACAGGTGAACACAGACATGGACCTACAAAATGAAGATAAATCCAATTTGAAACGTGTGAAGATTGAGCCAGTCTCAATGGTGGAGTTTCAAACTTCCTGGAATATTAAGCCAAACCAGAGTAATATAAACTTGAACCTTGTCCCTGTGAGAGATGATATGAAAATGAACAGTGAAGAAGCATTGTTGGTGGATTATGAAAACAGTGATGACTCGTTGGTTAAAACTGAATACAAAGTGGATGGTGAGTAAATTTATTCTTTCTCATTGTAAATTGGTGGTATGAGTGCTAAATATTTTGGCTATTTTATAACAATATTTTAGTTAGCCTTATTCAATGTCATCTTATTTGCTGTAAAAAGATATTATTAATTGCAAGTAATGAAAATTTATGTAAATGGTGGGTGTTCAAAGAAAATGAAAAGTCTAGAAATTGTCTTCATATTTAACCGTTAAGATGGTTTTGACCTTTGTTTGCACATACATAAGCCAATTTATTTTGTATATTTTTAGTTTACGGCCTCACAGTGTTGACTGTGATTGTCTAATAGAGACGGTATCCTCGTTGTAACGATGCTTCAGGATGATTGAATAATCGTTTCGTCCTGCATGTGTGTCTACAGCAAATAATTCTTTATTCCAACACTTGTGTATCTGATGTACACGATGACAAAATGACTTATTGGATCATAGGTTTTACATTTTGATGATATTTTAAAGTTTTTAAACATTTGGTTGAAACTTTGTGTGTATTTTTCTTGTTTATACAGAAAGAACATCGTGTTCAAGGAAAGTTTCCTCTCGCAAATGGATTTATGCGAGTTATGGTATCTGTCAAGCACCTAGTCTGCCTGATAAGGTTTTAAAAGAAAATGGACCAGTTTACAATAACAGTAAATCAGTATGACTATCTTGAAAAAATTCTTCAAACATGTTGACTAACAGAGTCTTGATAGAATTGTGAACGGATGTCTGCAGTTTCAGTATATAAAGGATGATTGCATTTTAGTTATGTTATTGGGTCAAGCTACATCCATGTGCGATCATTCGCTATTCATTGAAATAAGTATGAAACTAGTGGCAAATCTATAAGAAAATATTTTCAAAATTATTAGACCTAAATTTTGATCTGTTAAACTCTGAAAAATGTAATGTGAAAACGATGTACATGACACTTGAAGGAATTTTTAGCATTAAAAATCGACTGGAAAGTATTTACTGTTTAAAAAACAACAACTAAATACTAGAAAGTAATGGTAGAAAAGCCAGGTATTGCTGCTGTAACACTTGTGCTTCATTTCTTATTAATTAACTAAAAAAGTCCCTGTATCACAAAATTAGCATCCGGCCTGAAACAATATAGTATGCATCGGAGACACAAATTTAGGAAACCTGTCAAATTTTCAGACAAGTTTAAGACTCTCATATTATACTACCCACATGTCCGTTCCTTCCTCTTAACAATCCGTTACGTAAAGATCTGTTTGCGACTGAATGTAATGAATTTGCAAGAGTGTTCTGAATAAAATAACCTGTCATTTACAGTCTAATAGCGTTCTAATGCAGTGTATATTAACAATTAATTGTAACGGTATGGTAAGTTATTGGAGAATATGAGTTAAAGTTACAATAATCAAAGGGCTATGGTGTTTTACTTAGCATTTTTTGTGTTGGTAAGCTTTACTTGTTACTAAAACATGGGACGTGTTGAATCTCTGTCATCATTGCAGCATTATTGTCTTTTACGCAGATGTGTTCATTTCTCAAGGTATTGATTTGTAGCTAAGAATATGCAATTTAACATTATATTATTACTTGTCCTTTTTCAACGATATGCACAAATTTGAATTTATATTGTCTTTCCGGAAAGTACAAACCATTTTGAATATCACGCAAACGGATCGCGTGGCCTCGATGTTACTTTGAAGCTAACCAGAGGGAACATTTCTTTGAATGCGTCAACAGCCACTAATCCAATGGACTATTTAGTTTGGTGCTAGACGCCATTTAGTGTGTGTGTGTACTGTGTGACCGTCGCATTCACAATGACCGAGCAAGTTGATCAGTAACTCTGCATAAAATTTTGCGTAAAACTTGAACACTTGTCCTAGGAAACTATTCGGGTTATGAACTGAATTCAAGTCTGATTTTTAGTCCACGAATATTGCAGATCTGGATGGAATGTCTGCTTTTACTCTTACCATTACCGGGGGGGTTGGTTTTGACGTGGTTGAACGTAATACTTTGATTGTACTTGTCATATTGAGTTTGTTTGACAAGTTGAAAATAATGTAAAGGTATCTCAAGACTCAGTTCATGGTTTCACACGTTAGACCCCTAGAAAACTTCCTGGATAGCTGTGGCCTCATGAAATCCCCCGAATGAACGAGCTCGGCCCCCCTTTATCCAGTTTGAAATGGCAGTTTCAGCACCTCGTGGCTCTTCTGACCATTGTGTAANTGATGCAACATCTGTTTTCCCTCTCTACAGCCTCCGTCCAAATCCTCTTCACGTCTTGCATGGAACTACAAATCCGCAGATTGGTACGAGTTTCGTAACTTCTATTCTTCTTTTCCTTAGAAGAATTACTGTTTCTCATCTAACAACTCACACGTCATATCCTAATCAGTTAGGGATGTAATGCTTCGTGGTATGGAAACATTTATTCCTTGTTCCACCATAATCTCTAAATCTGGTTCTAAGCCATGGTTCAACAAACAGCGCATTGTTGCACTACCACAAACAATTCAGCATACCACAAATGGCTTAAAGTTTCCCAATTCTACCACTCGCAATGCCTATGTCGAATCCCGTAACTTATGCAAGTCTGCCATTGACAAGGCCAAGGAAGTTTTACAATTCTTATATATAACAAGCTTTCGTCTTGCCCAAATGGAAACAGCTCTTTCTGGTCAATGGCCAACTCGATTTGTCGTTATTTCAGTACCACTTCCTTTCCACCTCTTTCAAGAGATGACTGATTCCTCGCTTCTTCCTCTAAGGAAAAAGCGGACGTATTTTCTCTTATGTTCTATTATAATTCCACTCTCGATTCTCAAGGTAAAATTCCTCCTACACTCCTGCCCTCAGACCATTCTATGAATACTTTAGTTTTTCGTCAACAAATCATCAGACGTATACTTGAATCCCTATATACCAACAAGGCATCTGGTCCTGATGGCATACCTTCAATGGTACTTAAAAAATGTGCCCCAAAACTAACGCCTTTACTTTACAACCTTTTTTCAGCATCTTTTAAGTCTGGTATCTTTCCTAACTGCTGGAAGCTTGCACATATACAACCTATCCCTAAAAATGGTAATACATCTCTACCTTGAAATTACTGTCCAATAGCTCTAGTATCTGTCCTATCAAAGGTCATGGAAAAGGTGATTAACAGTCAACTTTTGTCTTACCTAGAATCCAGCAAATTAATTAGCGATCATCAATATGGTTTTCGGCAAGGTCGTTCCACTGGAGATATCCTTTCTTATGTCTCGCATGTGTGGATCCAATCTCTTGAAAGGTTTGGAGAAGCTCGAGCTGTAGCTTTAGACATCCCCAAAGCCTTTGATAGAGTTTGGCATCACGGTCTCTTAAATAAGCTTTCCTTCTATGGCCTACTACCCCAGTTATGTCAGTGGATCTCAAGCTTCCTCACTAACAGATCTATCCGAGAATCAGTTATTGCTGGTGTTCCTCAAGGTTCAGTTCTGTCTCCTACTCTCTTCCTCCTACACATTAATGACCTTATTTCCATTACTACAAGTCCCATTCACAGCTTTGCAGACGGTAGTGCTTTACACTGCAATCTTTTTTCCAACGTAACCCTTCCCAATCTGCCATTTATTCGTCACGCTCTACTCTAGCTTCACGTATGAACACAGATCTTCAATAAATTATTCAATGGGGCTCAGTGAATCTGGTGAATTTTAACCTCAGCAAAACACAGTCTTGTCGCCTCACTAAAAAAGTTAACCAGAATTCTCCTGACCTCATTTTTTCAAACAACTCAATCTTCAACAGCGATTTGCTCTCTATATTAGGCATTACTCTTTCTTCCGATCTTTTCTGGCATGATCATGTATTTGCTATAGCCAAAGCTGCTTCCAGAAAACAAGGTTTTCTTTTTTGATCCAGGAAATACTTAACCGCTGAGCAACTCTTAACTCTTTACAAGGCTCAAGTTCGCCCTATTTTGGAATGATGTTCACGCGTTAGGGGTGGTGCCCTTTAAAACCCATCTCAATATCCTCTTTTCAGTCTCAAGGCGAGCTTTTCGTTTAATCATTTAATCCCTCATCTGTTCTCTTCACCGTCTCTCTCACCGTCGTGCAGCTCTGCTGAGTTCGCATCTTTAATTCTTCCTACTGTTACCTATGTTCGTACTACTAGGCAAAGTGTCTCGTGTCATCCTTACATGGTCAAGTTTTTACCCACAGAACGGCCTTCTACAAAGCTGCTTTTTTCCCTCGAGTTGCCAAACTCTGGAACTCTCTACCATCAACTGTTTTCCCTGATACATACAATCTTGAAACCTTTCAAAACGTATGTTCATAAACACTTGCTTTCATCCTAGTTATATGTTTACTGTTGGCACTCATGGAGCATTTTCATTACAGGTGAGTTGCTTACCATAAAAAAACAGTTCAAAATTGCTGAAGTCCTGAAATATCGATTTACAATAAATAAGTGGTTTATGGGATCAATTAAAACTTCATAAAGATTAATATAAATTTTAAGACTTCTGCTAACGTTTTGAAACTAAACCATTTTGTCGCATGATTAACGGTTTTTAATAAATTACCTATTTTGGAACAAGGTAGACTCACTGTAAAATGTAGTGTAACTAAAATAATTAACTGTATCAATTATGCTTTTTGTATGTGAATAAGAGTAATTGATTATGTGTTGTGGCCTGTTGAAATACTATATAGGTATTTTTGTTATTGCAGATTCTTCTGAAATGTTGATACCTGTTTTGAATGGAACTAAGGAAGAAACGAAAGAATCCGTCAAAGATAATGAGTCGTTGTTTAATTTGGGTTTTGTGGAATCTCAAATATTTTGTAAGGAAGAAGTTAAAGATGAAGATTGGACATTGAAGGCAGAGCATAATATGTTGAAGATTAAAACAGAACCTGATATACAGCAACCAACTCTGAAAACGACCTTGAACAATGAAGTGAAATATGAGAGTCGGGAACCATTGATTGATTTAGTGCCAAGGAAATGCTTTGCCAAACTCGAGAGAATTGATTCATTAGAAATGAATCAATCTACTTATGGAGATAGTATTCTTACAAGTCATGGACATCAGAATGCAAAAGAATTACTATCTCTGGAGAGGAAATGTACTGGCAACCAAGTGACTAAACGAACAGAATGTAGTTGCAGCGTGGATTCGGAAGGGGAATATGGTGTTTTGATCCGTTCTAGGGACAATATTAAGGACAAAGACTCTCCTGGTGCTACTTTAGTGGGCGAAAGTGGAACTGAAAGTAAGTGTAGCGTTTTATTACATTATTTAAAATAAAAACCACTCTCATATTCTATTTTTGAAACATATATTATTAATTATTTTATAAGGTTTTTGTAGTAAATACAAAATTATTTTAATCCTGATATCTTGCCTTAAGTATGTTTCTTGTTTTTGATACATTATTCGACAGTAATATGATATTTTAATCTTTGATGAAGTAAATGATTTACAAACTCTGTTTAGCTTTTCTTTGTTTATTGATAAACATTAGTACATATATTTTTAAGTATTCTCTAAAAAGATAAGAATAATGGAAAATACCTGACATAAGTGTACCAACTATTAACTAAAAATAATTTAGATTTCTATTGAAAATAAGTTAGCCAGAATTAAATTATTTCAGTTTGTTTTGAAATAAGTCTTAAACCTTCTTAAATTATCATTATAGTTGCAAACTTTTGAGTTCATTTTTTACTCAAACATTGCTCTGTTCTTTATGAACTGTTAGTGTGAGTGAAGTGTGTTTTGGGCTCTTTCTAGGTGTTTTTACAAGTATCGATAAGTTGAATTTTACCCAAAAGAATCTCTTGGAAAGTTAGTTAACTCTTGAAATACAAGTCGTAAGCTGAATTCCTATTCAGTTCTAGTGTTGTGAATATTGTTTGATGTCAACTTTGTGTTTATTAATTTATGTATATTAACATCTTCTTGTGCAATATACATCATCTGACAATTTTTTTTCATTATTGCCTCTTATTAGATCTTAAAATTAACTAATATTGACACTTCAGCCAAATCCTGCATAGTTTAAGTAAAGAAGCTGACTTCAAAAAATATGAGCACACATCCATCAAGTGTTTACTATGTGCCAACTCTCTTTGCAAATGACAAGTCTATTCAGTTTCATTCAAAATGGTGTGAAGGAAAGTACTAAATATGCTCTTGAATATTACAAATCAATTCACAATTTTAGATCAATATTTTAAACAATACTTAATTTAAGAAAATATTTCAAATAGTTGACTTTAGAGAATTAGAAATAAAGTTTAGTTATTTATATTTTTTAAAGAACAAAGAAAAAAAAGCTATTATTTTTAATTTTCTTAATAATGCGAAGAAGTTT